>ML662449.1:16428658-16554498 GCA_007570785.1 Antilocapra americana | reverse complement strand
GTGTGTGTGTGTGTGTGTGTGTGTGTGTGTGTGTGTGTGTGTGTGTGGACTTCATTTCTTTGCACCACACGAGGTTGTGTCTTTTTTTTTTTAATAACATTTCTTCATACACCATATGATGATCAGAAAGAAACTTGTGGGTTGAAAACAAGTTTTATTTTTCTTTTCAGATTACATTACCAAAAGTCATGGTTATTAGCTTGGGCAGCAATTACTGGAACTGGTCATTATGACACCCATCCTCCTCTTCCTCACATCAAGTAGAGTAAGGATAAAAAGATCAACAGCAAAGAAATCAAGAAAATACATTTTCTTCACATATATAACAATATATAGGTAAAAGTATGATTTCACTAGAATTATACTATGGTTCTTCTACTAATTGCAAAGTTTTAAATGAGAAATTCGATTACTTTATATTATAATGTCCTCATAGGTTAAGTGAAAGCAGAGACATTTTGATGAAGTTTCTTTCTTTTCCTACAATTATGTATAACTCCTTTTATCTTAAAAACAGTTTCTTCTGCCATACCACTTGATGTCGAGACAAACAAGATCACATCCTATTTAGCTTTTTTTTGGTGAGTTTGTGTAGCAATATAAATATAAATAGTTTTCTCATTGTGCAGACAATCAGAAGGATATGCAGTTGGCTTCTGCTAGGTGGGAAGAAAATAAATGCTTTAAACTTCAGCATAGACACATTAGCTCCATGTGAAGATTTAAACCATCTAATTTGCATAATGAACATTTTATGCCACATTATTTGCACCTGGTTTACAAATTTACTGGGGATTTCAGAACAATTATTGATGATCGTATCAAAATGTCAAATATCCCAAAGCAACATTTTGCTAAGCGGTTATCAAAAAGATTTGTCTTCCCATTGATATTTGTTGACAGTTTAATTTGTTGTAGTTTATCATGTAAGGAGAACTATTAGAAAATATATCTTTTTTTTTCTTATTTCAGTCAAGAAAAGAATGAAGAAGAAGAAAAAAGATCAAGTTTTAGGTCTCCTTAATCTCCATATTTAATGGTATAGCATAAAGAAATGTGCAATCTTTAAAATATATTTATTTACTACAGAAATAACTATTAAGTTAGAAAATATAGATAAGTAACTGATATACATTTTACATGTTAAATCTTCACAGGTAAGCATCAATAAATTTGTTTCTTCTGTTCTTGGCATTTTATATTGTGTCTCTATATTTTTATTTTTATGCAGTGAGATCAAATATACACCCAATTTATAATCCTACCTTCATTTATCAATATATCATAAAATAAGTTCATGTAAATAAATAGCTCCAATTTACTATCTGTATTTCAATTCTTTATATTACAGTATAATTTATCTAAAATGTTCTATTTATATAATTATAATATCCCAAATTTTGTATTCTAATGAAGACTGCTATGAACATTCTTTCATTTCAATCTTACCATAGACTGTATATATTTCCTTTACATAAATATTTTGAGTGGAATTTTTAGGTAAAAATATAAGATAAATTCTAATATCCCTTAATTAGCATTGCTCAATTGCTTTCAAAAAATTTTGCATGGGAAAAATACAATTAAAATGCTCATTTTTTAAATTACCTTTGAAACCTTGTTATTTATATGTGGTTTATTATGTGAACGTATCATTGAATTAGTACATATAAACACATGTACTGAAACTTTAGTCAAAATATTGTTTTGAAAAGTGTTTTGTCAGAGTAGTGTTTTTGTATAAGATGTCAAGGATCTTGGAATATTATCTCAGGTCATTAGGAAAAACAAATTTTTCCCTAATGTTTAACAAAAATTAAGGTTCAAGACTGAGTTGTCACTTAAACATAAAAAGCAAAAGAGAGCTTGTTGACCATAAATAAATACCAAAAAGATTTCACAAGTAAAATATTAGCGGTTTTATAATAAAGAATGAAGGAAGAGGGGATGGCCCTGGTGGTCCAGTGGTTAAGAATTCACTGTCCAATGTAGGAGATTTGAGTTTGATCCCTGGTCAGAAAACTAAGATCCCACATACTGCAGGGCAACGAAGCCCATACACCAAAACTACTGAGTCTATATGCCACAACTAGATAGTTGGTGAGCCACAACTACTGAAGCCCAAACGCTGAGAAATCTGCATGCCACCAAGAAGGCTCTCACATGCCACAGTGAAGATCCTGGTTGCCACAACTAAGAACCAATACAGCCAAATAAATAAATAAGTAAAATATTCTTTAAATGGTGGAAGAACTAACTACTGATACTATTATTTAGACAATCCATGAACCTGGGTCAGATCAATTTTTGAAATGTTCCTATCTCTGCAGAATCAAATCATATTTAAAATTTGCCAGTCCTTCAATCCCTATGGTATTGTGGAAAAGCACTTTGATGAACCTGACCTTGCTCTTCAAGTCTACACAAGAATTATGTCAGAGAAAAACATGCAGATTCATTCTAGAGATGAAAATTTGCCTTGCATCTGTCATCTCTCCATGGAACCAGTAAGACTAAATCTGGAGTAACTGGGATTATATCTATTTCTGAAACATGAGAAATGCATACTCTTGATATATGTTAATTCAACTAAATATGTATCTCCACTCATTTTTTATTTATCCATATTTGTGTTTGGATTTGCTTTTAGAAAAATAGGTATCACTGATTTTTTATAGAACATATAAAGAGGGCTTAGAGCTTTATAAAAGCTACCCTCTCATTTCCTTGAAGTTAAAATATTAATTTACATGCTATCCTTCAGAATATATTCGAAAAGCATAATAGGTTATTTCAGACATTTAACACAGCCTTTATCTAAAATTTGAGACCAATATTTATACAATTAAACATGATAATCAGTTGTTTTTTAACCAGCAAATAAAATACACTGAATGAACAACAAATCTTTCTGTCATCATTTAGATTAGCTTACTCAAGTACAGCTAGCCTTTCCCGGTACAGCAATGTGCCAGGCATTTTGTTTTGCTGTTCAACTAAAGTTATATTCTTGTGGTCATGTATACATATAGACAGCTAAATAATATAAACTCAACATCTGACCACAGGAAGTCAGGAATTAAAAATTTGCTGAGAATCACCTTTTTGGAAAAATACAATCAAACTGTAAAATAATTGAGGGTATTAATGATTGTAAATGACCTCAATGTTTGCTCTTGTGTAAATGTTAATGTTTAGACAAAATCCACTTATTTGTAGGTGGTTCAAAGCCTGCAGATTGTGATATTGATCATACCATTGATTTGCTGTCTGGCAGCAAGAAAAGCACTTAATGCTGTCAGTATTTCTGAAAATGTGGAGCTGAATGTGTTCATGATATTATTTTGACAATTTAGTGGTAAAATGTCAAAATATTCACCAGTCAACATATTTTAATAATGTCACTTTCATGTATTTCTAACATGAATGCCAATGTGTAGTCACATTTTATAAACTGCTAGTTTATCATTTTTTGTATGATGCCCATCACTTCACAATTGGTATAGGGTAGAATTTCTTAAAATACAGTGAAAATCTATTCAAGGCAAAATTAAAAATATGATTAGGTTTTGAACAGTATGACAAGATTGTGTCCTGTCACACTGCTTATTTGACATATATGCAGAATAAATCATGAGAAATGTCAGGCTGGACAAATCACAAACTGGAATAAGATTGCTGGTAGAAGTATCAATAACCTCAGATATGCAGATGACACCACCCTAATGGGAGAAAGCAAAAAGGAACTAAACAGCCTCTTGATGAAGGTGAAAGATAACACTGAAAAAGCTGACTTTAAACTCAACATTCAAAAAAACTAAGACTATGGCATCTAGTCCCATCACTGCACGGCAAATAGAAGAGGAAAAAGCGGAAGCAGTGACAGTTTTTATTTTCTTGGTCTCTAGATCACTGTCCACAGTGACTGCAGCCATGAAACAAGAAGAGACTTGCTCCTTGGAAGGAAAGCTATGACAGACCTAGACAGCGTATGATGCTTTTGAGCTGTGATGTTGGAGAAGACTCTTGAGAGTCCCTTGGACTGCAAGGAGATCCAACCAGTCCATCCTAAAGGAGATCAGTCCTGGGTGTTCATCGGAAGGACTGATGCTGAAGCTGAAACTCCAATACTTTGGCCACCTGATGCAAAGAACTGACTCACTGGAAAAAACCCTGATCATGGGAAAGATTGAAAGCTAAAGGATAAGGGGGCAGCAGAGGATGAGATGGTTAGATAGCATCACTATTGAATGGAAATGAATCTGCTCAAACTTGAGGAGAAAATGAATAAAAGGGCAGCCTGCATGCTGAAGTACATGGGGTTGCAAAGAGGTATTCATCCTATGAAAACATAGTAAGCATTTTACCTCTGTAACAGTGTGATTTAAAACTGGGCTCTCAGAGGAAATATGCATACCACTTAAATAATATTTAAGAATTTAAAGTTTTACCCAGAAAATATGTCTTACAGATTTTATAATGCACACACACACACACAAACTATAGTTGAATATGGGCTGCAATTTTTGGCTGCATTAAATGTTTTACATACCTGTATTAAGCAAAAGCATATTTTTTCCCCCTTTGCTATGATTTTTAACTGAGAGAAAGAAAGCAAGAAGTCACAAAAATGGATCTTTCAACTCCTCTGAGTCAAGCCTTATTAAATGTAGTTTAGGTAACCATATGAAGTAGAAATACTGAGGGAAAAAAACGTTAAAGTTTCTCTGAATAAGTGAGAAAAAAATATGGAGTATAAAGTTTCTTTCTGACAGTTGGGCTAATTGATTTTACTAACAATTTATGATAATAGTGAAAAAGTGAAAGTGAAAGTCACTCAGGCATGTCCAACTCTTTGTGACCCTAGGACTATACAGTCCATGGGATTCTCCAGGCCAGAATACTGGAGTGGGTAGCCTTTCTCTTCTCCAAGGGATCTTCCGAACCCACAGATCAAACTTAGGTCTTCCACATTGTAGGCAGATTCTTTACCAACTGAGCCACTGAGGAAGCATGATAATAGTATGATATGAAATACACTAATAGTAGAAGTAATTTAGTGGGTAAAGGAAACCAATGGAGTTTGACCACAGTTGACTTCATTCAAGCTGAAAAATATAAACTCAGAACTGGATATGTATAATACAAGAAAATCAACTTTAGTTTATTGCACTCAATAGAAAATTTTGCTAAGAAAGGATTGATGGTTAACATGGGTTAAAAATATAAAATTAAAAAGGGCTGGTTGAAAAGTCCTTATTCTGCACTGTCTAGATAATATAGATAAATTTGATCCTAGATTATAAATCAGTGGTCATTAGTGTTGTCACATAGGTGAACTGTGTCTTTTAGGATAAGGGATGATTCATTATTCTTCTCCAGGGCTTAGTTAAAATGTTACTAACACTTGTTCCCTATGCCTTTTCTCCCTCTTCATCTTGCATAATGGTTCCAGATCTGTTGTTGTAACTGAGTCTATTTATTTTACATATGTATACCTATGGCTGATTCATGTTGAGGTTTGACAGAAAACAGCAAAACTCTGTAAAGCAATTGTCTTTCAAGAAAAAAAAATTAATTTAAAAAAAGAAAAGAAAAAAATTATCTTTTTCAACTTCAGTCTTTTACCATAAGAGCAGAAAGCCAAACCTGGAAGCCTCTAGGTGTTCCCTAAGCCCTACTTTCTTATCCATAAAGTGGAAGATTATATTAATAATTGTATGGACCAATTGCACTAATGTATAAAACCCTTTGTTTATATGAGAGTGCTTATTGTATGATGCTTTTACAAAGGAAGCAAATATTTATGTAAATAGACTTTAACACAGTATTAAATTATGCATGTACATGTCTGTATATTATATAAGTAGAAGAGAAAAAGCAAATGACAAAATATAAGTGCTGTCAATATGTAGAAGGTGATGCTCTGAAACTCAAGATCAGTGGTCAGCACACTAAGAACCACAGGCCAAATATAGTTCACCAACTTTTTCTCTGTGAGCTAAGAAGAAGTTTCACATTTTACATGCTTTAAAAAGGCAAAAGAAGAAGAGTATTTTGTAACATGTGGTTCTTATATGAAACTCATATTTCAGTAACCAAAAATAACACTTCACTGGAACATAGTTATCTTCTTTCATTTACATATAGTCTATGGTTGCTTTTATTATAACCAGAGTTATTTAGACAGAAACCATATGATCTAGAAACCCTAAAATGTCTACTATTTGGCTTTTTAATGCAAAAAAAAAATGCTAATCCTGGTCTAGACCATTTCTGTAATTATTTCTGGGCATTTCCTGATCTTTACAAATTGAAATTATTTTGTAAATTAAAGAATTTCCTATTCATTTACCAATGAAAAATATTGTATGCTCCATTTGTAGTAAGTTGCTTATCTTCAATAGATAATACACAAGAAAAGAATCCAAACATGACACACTACAGCTCCTCATAAAATCACAAGAGAAGAGAACTAAACAGCAAAGAAAGAAAAAAGACCTACAAAACAATTCTAAAATAATAAGTAAAATTCAAATAAGAACATATATATTGATAATTACTTTAAATGTAAAAAGATTAAATACTCTAAACAAAAGACACAGACTGGATGAATGAATACAAAATAAGACCTGTATGTTTGCTGTCTACAAGAGACTCACTTTACACCTAAGTACACACACAGACTGAAAGCAAGGGGATGAAAAAGGTATTCTATGGAAATTGACATTAAAAGAAAGCTTAAGTAGCAATGCTCACATCAGACAACATAGAATTTAAAATAAAAACTCTCGTAAGAAACAAAGAGGGACTAATGATTAAGGGAATTATCCAACAAGAAGATACAATATATATGTACCCAACATAGAAGCACTTCAATATATAAAGCAAATACTAATAGCTATAAAGGAAGAAATCAGCAGTAATACAACAATGGTGAGAGACTTTAACATTCTATTTTCATATTAGACAGATCATTCAGATAGGAAATTAATAAGAAATCATAGGCTTTAAATGATATATCAGATGAGAGACTTGACTGATATTTATAAAGTATTCCATCCAAAAGCAGCAGAATGTACATTTTTTTCAAGTACACATGAAACGTTCTCCAGAATGGATAACTTTCTGGGCCAGAAAGTAAGCCATGATAAATTTTTAAAAGTTGAAATCTTATCAAATATCTTTTTGATCAAAAAGCTATGAGATTAGAAATCTACTGTAAGAAAAAAAACTAAAAAATAAAAACAATATAAGCTAGAGAGGGTGTAAAGACAAGGGATTTCTCCTACACTGTCAGTGGGAATGTAATTTGTTCCTTAAAACACTAAAAATAGAACTATCCAGCAACCTCGTTCCTGAACATATATCTGGAGAAAAACATCAGTCAAAAGAATACATGCATCCCAGAGTTCATTGCAGCACTATTTACAATAGCCAGGATACGGAAAAAGCTTAAATGTCCATCAACAAAGGAATGAATAAACAAGATGCTGTACATATATATAAAGAAATATTACATAGCCAATAAAACAAATGAAATAATGCAATTTGTAGCAACATGGATGAACCTGGAGATTATAATACTAAGGTAAGTACATCAGATGGAGAAGGTAAACATCATGCAATACCCCTTAAATGAAGAATCTAAAAAAATGATACAAATGAACTTATTTACAAAAAGAAACAGATTCATAGACCTAAACAATGAATTTATGATTAAAGTAGGGGAAGGGTGAAGGGTCGGGAGGAGGCATAGATTGAGAGTTTAGGAAAGATATGTTCACTCTGCTGTACTCAAATAATAAAAAAGAAAAAACAATACTATTCATACTGAGTAATTTTTTTTTCATATTGAGCAATTTTAAAGGTATTAAATTTCAAGGGATTAGGTATGATAGACAGAGTGCCTGAAGAACTATGGATGGAGGTTCCTTACATAGTACAGGAGGTAGTGATCAAGACCATCCCCAAGAAAAAGAAATGCAAAAAGGCAAAACGGTTGTCTGAGGAGGTCTTAGAAATAGTTGTGAAAAGAAGAGAAGCAAAAAGCAAAGGAGAAAAGAAAAGATATACACACTTGAATGCAGAGTTCCAAATAATAGCAAGGAGATATAAGAAAGCCTTCTTCGGTGATCAGTGCAAAGAAATAGAGGAAAACAATAGAATGGGAAAGACTAAAGATCTTTGTTGGCCACAGGACTGGAAGAGGTCATTTTTCAACCCAATCCCAAAGAAAATCAATGCCAAAGAATGTTCAAGCTACCGCACAATTGCACTCATCTCTCATGCTAACAAAGTAATGCTCAAAATTCTTCAAGCCAGATTTCAACAGTAGTGAACCATGAACTTCCAGATGTTCAAGTCGGATTTGAAAAGGCAGAAGAACCAGAGATCAAATTGCTAACATCTGTTGGATCATTGAAAAAGCAAGAGAGTTCCAGAAAAACATATATTTTGCTTTATTGACTATGCCAAAGCCTTTGACTGTGTGGATCACAACAAACTGGAAAATTCTTCAAGAGATGGGAATATCAGACCATCTTATCTGCCTCCTGAGAAATCTGTATGCAGGTCAGGAAGCAACAGTTAGAAGTGGACATAGAACATCAGACTGGTTCCAAATCAGGAAAGGAGTACATCAAGACTGTATATAGTCATCCTGCTTATTTAACTTACATCACAGTATATATTTTGCACAGTATATCATGCAACAAGCTGGGTTGGATGAAGCACAAACTGGCTCAAGATTACTGGGAGAAATATCAGTAACCTCAGATATGCAGATGACACCACCCTTATGGCAGAAAGTGAAGAATAACTAAAGAGCCTCTTGATGAAAGTGAAAGAGGAGAGTGAAAATGTAGACTTAAAATTCAGCATTCATAAAACTAAGATCATGGAATCCGGTCCCAACACTTCATAACAAATAGATGGGTAAACAATGGAAACAGTGAGAGATTTTATTTTTGAGGGCCCCGAAATCACCACAGATGGTGACTGCTGCCATGAAATTAAAGGACACTTGCTTTTTGGAAGAAAAGCTATGAATCAGCATAGACAACATATTGAAAAACAGAGACATTACTTTGCTGACAAAGGTCCGTCTAGTAAAAGCTATGATTTTTCCAGTAGTTATGCATGGATGCAAGAGTTGGAGTATAAAGAAAGCTGAGTGCTGAAGAATTCATGCTTTTGAACTGTGGTGTTGAAGAAGACTATTGAGAGTCTCTTGGACTGCAAGGAGATCAAATCTGGTAATCCTAAAGGAGATCAGTCCTGAATATTCATTGGAAGAACTGATCCTGATGCTGAAACTCCAATACTTGGTCACCTGATGTGAAGAAGTGAATCATCAGGTCTTGAAAAAGACCCTGATGCTGGGAAAGATTGAAGGCAGCAGGAAGAGGGGATGACAGAGTATGAGATGGTTGGAGGGCATCACTGACTCAATGGACTTGAGTTTTAGGAAGCTCTGGGAGTTGGTGATGGACAGGGAAATCTGGCGTGCTGCAGTCCATGGGATTGCAAAGAGTTGGACACAATGAGTGACTAAACTGAACTGAAATTTGAGCTTTTCATATTTTAAATGAATATTTTGTTAAAGAACTTTGTTGTTGTCATTCACCCAGTCACGTCTGACTCTTCAAGACCCCATGGATGGCAGCAAGCCCGGAATCCCTGTCCCTCACCATCTCCTGGAGTTTGCCCTAGTTCATGTTGATTGTATCAGTGATGCCATCGAGCCATGTCATTTTCTGACGTCCTCTTCTTCTGCCATCAGTCTTTCCCAGCATCAGAGTCTTTTCCAAAGTGTCGGCTGTTTGCATCAGGTATCCAAATTATTGGAGCTTCCAAGAACATTGTGTATATTTATTCACTTCATTGCTTGTTTGCTTTCTAAGATTGAAGCGGTCAAAGTTTTCTTAAAGGTAATATTGATATTTGGCAAAGTTTTAAGGTCAATTCATGAGTCCAAAGAAATTCTCAAATAGAAATTTATCAGAAGGTAATAAGTTCAAGATTTCAAATAGCAAATGGTTCATTACAGTTATAATTACTGCTTTCCTTCAAAAATGACCTCCTTTTGAGAATACACTGAATCAAATGTGTATTTGCCTCTATAAGATAGAAGAATTGATTATGGTATTTAATGGCACCAACTGTAGATGATCTGTGTTTATGCATTCTTAAATAAACCACAAAGGAATATATGTAATATATATAACACAAATATGTAAATGTGTATTAAATGCATTTTGTATATAAATATATAAGTTAAATATAAACAAATATATATAAAGCATACTTAAACAGAAAAGCATATGTCTATAAATTTCCTAAAGAAAATTCATCTTACAACATTCATCTTCCAATTGAGACATTCTAAAATATGACTTCACACTCTAACTTCTCTTCAAACAATTTACTGGAGAAAGGTCACTAATTAATATTCACATCAATAATATATGTAATATAAAGGAAATCTAAATTATATAGACTTTTACCTAGAAATATATAAGCAAACTTAAAATCTTGCAACTGAACTTCTCAGTTTCTAACTGGTTTTGAATTATTATGTTTGAAGTGAGTAGTCAAGTGGGGAATGAGGAAGAGGCAGGACTTTAATAGTCTAAGGAAAGCCAAATAAATAATATGGTGCACAATTGTTATACATCAAGTTCTCCAAAGACAGGAATTTCATAACTTGTTCCTGTGTATTCTGCTTCTGTTTCTTAGACTGAGGAGTTCAAATACTGTGCATAATTTGTGCTTTTGCTCATGCCTTTCTAGCTATCTACAAGCACTTACACATCGCTTTGATGAGCAGTGTCTAGTTGAATGATGTTTATTGTAAAGTGGCTAGTGTAAACTGTATTCCAAGAACTTAATGACAGATCACCTTGGTCCTCCTTCCAGGAGTCTAATAAAGATACTGATTTGATTGCTAGTTGCAAAATTTCCTTGAATAAACTTCTCCAAATGGGATTTCATGCTCATTTTTTTTTTTAGACTTAAAGAAGCCTTTTATAAAAAGTAAGAGTTACAAGGCATTCTCTGGATATGATAAAGCAGGATTAAATGGAAGATATTGTCATGTATGTTTATTTTTCTTCTTCAGTTCTCACTGCAACAAAAATGAATAACAGACAAGTTACAGTTCAGTTCAGCCAAGCAGATAGATTTTTTTATTAGACAGACACTCCCAAGACATTGGAGCAGGCTGACCCCAAAGGAGTCCCCTCCTCATCCTCCTTGATCCTTCTTGGCTTCCCCTTTCATACTTCCAGTCTCCTCCTTTTGGCTATGGTGTGTGCAAAGTGGGGCTTGTACCTACCACCAATCTATGAAATGAGCATACACACAAGCCTATTTGACGGTTGTAAATTATTTAACAGTAGACTGTGTTGTTTATGTCTTCCCATATGTTGTCCCATAATTCAATCTGTTATAATTAGATATAGGATATTCATTAGCACTTACTGGGCTCCTAACTGCCTAGGGTTACTTGGAGAAGCCCCTGCAGTTATTTTGTATCCACTGTGTGCCTAGGGTGCATATGTAGGAGTTGAAAAGCCTCTATGATTATTTTGTAGCATATCTGTGAACTTTTCTAGGTGTGTTTGGAATGGAGTTTAGAGATCGGCTTGCATCCCTTTCAACCAGGCCCCCCTCGTTGCTCATGCCTAACTTCCTACCTAACAAAACAAAAATGAAAATTATGCATCTCCTAGTAATGTTTTCCAAGATATTAGAGTTATTATGTATGAAAACTAAAATGAGAATGTGTTCTTACATGTGAATAATAGACATTTAGTATCAGACTATGAGTCTTTCTTGTGGACCAATTTTTTTTTTTGATGCTTTTGTTTTTATTTTATTTTTTTTAATTTTCTTTACTTTATTGTGACTTGTGGACCAATTTTAAAGTAAGAAGTTATTCCTAGATTTAGAACAAATACGCAGTCCCTAACTGAGCAATGGTGAAGCTAAATGGGCTATGAGAAGTTCAGAGAAACAGAGAGAAGTGTGTTTAACTTTCTCTGATATTAGCAGGCAATTTTTTTCCCCATAATTCTCCCTAAAAGATTTACCCCTTTATCTCATTTTTAATGTTTTCTTCCTTTTACAAAGATGGAAAGAAGCAAGAAAGTATTGAAAACACAGAATAGCTAAAGAGTGGTAGACTTTTTTTTTTTTTTTTCTTTTTTAAGCATTCGACAATATTATCCACAGAGTGGCCAATACCAGGAGAGCCTGGTCTAAATCCCTAGGTTCTTCTTACAATTTGTTTTTTGCACTTAACCATCATCTTCCTCAAGTTTAACCAGCTCATATTTAAAGACATCAGTAGATGCCACAACTGCAGGATTTTCAAAGGAATCGGAATTTTCTGAGAACTTTATAACTTTGAAGATGGATCATGTCCAATGTCTGACCTGTCATGAGAACGGGAGTCAAGTTTCTTGGCCTGAGTCTAGTTTATACTCTAGATTACCTTAACAGACCAGTCTGGACATCACCTGAAATCAGGTCCTTCCTTTTGCTAGCTTATTTTCTTCACCAAACTACTAATATTTCCTGGAGCAATTCTTACTAAATCATGTATACTCAAAAGTGAAGTGAAGTCGCTCAGTCATGTCCAACTCTTTGGGACCCCATGAACTGGGGCCTACCAGGATCCTCTGTTCATGGGATTTTCCAGGCAAGAGTACTGGAGTGGGTTGCCATTCCCTTCCCCAGGGGATCTTCCCGACCCAGGGATCGAACCTGGGTCTCCCACATTGTAGGCAGATGCTTACCATCTGAGCCACCAGGGAAGTCCCTTATACTCAAATAGTAGGGCTTATTTCTGAGAGAACCAAGTACTAAGACACACACACAGAACTGCTTTTCTGAGTGAACCTCACTAATAGTACCAAGGATAATGTGCATTTTCACAATTAAGTCTATGATTAGTTAAAACATATAATGCTTCCAGATACATCTGGTATGATAGCTACATAGAGAAAAAAGCTGAATATATATATATATTTTCATGTGTACTCATATTAATTTAAAATGGGTATCTGGGATATTGTATGGGAAGAGGGATTAAAAAGGATGCTGTTCTCAATAAAACCTTAGAGAGCCTGGTACAAAGTAAAAGCTTAATATTGCTGCTGCTAAGTCACTCAAGTCATGTCCAACTCTGTGCAATCCCATGGACTGCAGCCCACCTTCATCCATGGTATTTTCCAGGTAAGAATATTGGAGTGGGCTGCCATTGCCTTCTCCAAAATCTTAATAGGATGTTGTCCAAATATCTACTTGCCAAATAATAATAACAAAGGCAAGATCGAAATAAATATTTATTTTATAGTTTTAACTTAGTAAAGGTCCATCTAGTCAAGGCTATTGTTTTTCCAGTAGTCATGTATAGATGTGAGAATTGGACTATAAAGAAAGCGGAGGGCTGAAGAATTGATGCTTTTGAACTGTGGTGTTGGAGAAGACTCTCGAGAGTCCCTTGGATTGAAAGGAGATTCAGCCAGTCCATCCTAAAGGAGATCAGTCCTGGGTGTTCATTGGAAGAATTGATGTTGAAGCTGAAACTCCAATATTTTGGCCACCTGATGTGAAGAGCTGACTCACTGGAAAAGACCCTGATGCTGGGAAACAGTGAAGGCAGGAGGGGGAGGGGACGACAGAGAATGAGTGGATGGCATCACTAACTCAATGGACATGGATTTGGGTGGACTCCGGGGGTTAGTGTTGGACAGGGAGGCCTGGTGTACTGCGGTTCATGGGGTCTCAAAGAGTCAGACACAACTGAGTGACTGAACTGAACTGAATTGAACTGATGCCTTGTTCTCTTCATTGTTATAATGACTGTATGTTAGATCTGTATTTCCATAGAGCTTTCCACTTATAAATACAGTACCAATAACTCCTGACAAATACTTATGAATATTACCAGGAGAGAATGCCCTAAGTATTCTTCTTATACCTAGGATCATTCAATTAAAGAACATACCAACAGATTTAGCTATTTTTATAATTTTCTTATAAACTAAAAATACATCATGATGGGGAAAAGTATATCGGAGAATATTTTCTCCTAAGGAAAAGCATTAGAGCATCAAATTAAAAAACTATTGAATCAGAGAAAGAAAATAATGATATATATTATTAGAGCCAGAAATAAATATGCTGTAAAAAAGAGGGGAGTACTTAACTCAGAACCTATAAGTTGTGCTTACAGTAAACAGACTCATTACTCTTTTATTACAATGAAAGCCATTGTAAAATGTAACTTCATAAATGATAATCAACACTTGATTATTGGGGATATTGTGATATTCTAACAAATTCTCAGTCATGGTGGACATTGAAAGTTCAATGTCTTCTGTCCCTGAAACTTGCCTGTGATCTAAAGGAAATCCTCAATCTAAGATCTCAACTATAGTTGATATTCAGACCAAGGTCTCCTGCATTGCAAGTGAATTCTTTACCAACTGAGCTATCAGGGAAGCCCAAATAAGAAAAGGATAATTGCAAATTCATAAAGGCACTAATAAAGAGCAAATACTCTAAAGTCAAATGATGTCATGTTCTCCATACTTAAATCTTTGTGACCTGGGAAAGTCATTTACTCTCACAGGATCACAGATTAATCTTTGGCAAAATGGGGTTCAGGTTTGTTAACAGAGGTAAGACATGAGAGAGAGGGAAAAGAAAGGGGAAAAAATGAATTTCACAACACTTAATAAATACGGAAATGCCTAAAGCACTAAGGGTGAATTAACAGTGATAGCAAAACTGAATATTCATTTAGTTTTCAGGTTTTATTAATTAATTGCTTTTAAGTTGAAAATTTTAACATCTACACATACATGGAGAAGGAAATGGCAACTCACTCCAGCATTCTTGCCTGGAGAGTTCCATAGATAAAGGAACCTGGTGGGCTATAGTCCATAGGGTCACACAGAGTCTGCTACGACTGATCACATCAGCACTCAGCACATACATGCGCATATACACATTTTACAACTGGAAGCACTTGGGAGCAGAAAGTTTAAAAGAATGCTTAACTTTTAAAACATCAAAGGGAAAATTAAATTGCAAGTATTATCCATACAATTAAATATAGGAATAAAATAAATTGTAAAATGAAAATACTATATCATTACAGAACATGAATGAATAAAAGAGGTCAATAAAACATAACAATCATAATAATAAATATCAAAGCTTTACATGATGTTATAAATTAACAGTCTGTCTGATTCCATAGAAAAATCAAGTTACAAGCAGTATAGAAATTATAATCTGAAACCAAATGATTTAGAAATGGAGAAAGCAAAACCTATGAAAATGAATAGAAAATAAGTAGAAGTTATTAATACTGAACAAAGGTGAGAAAGGAAAATCAAAATATAACCAATATGGCCATTTATATTAAAAATTGAGTTCTTCTAGTAAAACTATGTATTATGATGTACATAGTATCAAATAGAGAAATATATCAATAGGTACATATCTATATAATTTGTAACTGTTACATGCCATTGTGTGATTTTATTTTAACTCATTTACCTTCTTCTCTGTGTATTCAAAAGTTTAGATATGTACAGTGCACAATGTATATGAAGCCATCATGCATTATACCTTAAATAAACACAATTTTTATTCATTGATCAAACCTCAAAAAACCTGGGATAAAAATAAATAAATAAATAAATAAATAAAAGGAACGGTTGTGAAAATATCTTTTGTAACATGATGAGGAGGGGTTTCCCAGATGACTCGGTAATAAAGAATCCACCTACTAATGCAGGAAATGTAGGAGATGTGGGTTGGATCCCTGGATCAGGAAAATCCCCTGGAGGAGGAAATGGCAACAAATTGCAGTATTTTGACTGGAAAATCGCATGGCGGGCAACAGTCCACGGGGTCACTAAAGGCAGACTGGACTGGGTGACTGAGCATACACTCACAGTGCGCTGAGGTATGTGTGTGGGGGCCAAGCTTCCCATAGTCTCATGATTTCAGTCTCAGTCTTCCACTGATCCTGGGCCTCTGGTCTTAAGCTGATGAAAGTTGTTCCATTTTCCTCCCTCCCACCTCTTCCTGTAGGTAGGTACACATCTATTATCATATATATATATGTGTGTGTGTGTGTGTGTGTGTGTGTGTGTGTAACATATAATATGTGCTATGTGTTGTGCTTAGTCATTCAGTCGTGTCCAACTCTCTGTGACCCTGTGGACAGTAAACCTCTAGACTCCTCTGTCCATGGGGATTCTCCAGGCAAGAATACTGGAGTGGGTTGTCATGCCCTCTTCCAGGGGATCATTCCGATCCAGGGGTCGAACCTAGGTCTTCTGCATTGTAGGTAGATTCTTTACCATCTGAGCCACCACGGAAACCCAACATATTGTATATATATATGTGTGTCCGTGTGTGTGTGTGTTCCAGGAGTTACTTTTATTTTCTTAAAGTTTATTTTTAAGAATGTTGTTCTATTTTTTATTCTTATCTACAAATTTATCTCTGACAACAGTAATTATTTTGATTTAATTTTTGCTCTCTTCTCCCTGCATACTTTCTTGTATTCCATTTTTTTCAACATTTGCCTTTTGTTTGAATTTCTTCTTTATCTTTCACGTTGGGCCATTTTTATACATGAATGATGATTTTAGGTGTTCATATTAGTTAATCATTTCTGCATTATTGTTCAATAGCAAAGAACTACAAAACCTCAGTGATCTTTAGAAATAAAAATACATTTGTCCCATATCTAAGGGATTAATATATAATACAGACTGACTTCACCAGAATTGTTCTGTTTAGCTGAGCTCATACATGCACTTGTGTGTTAGCTGCTTAACTTGTGAGTCTGTGGAGATATTATGTTCTAGGACTCTGGAGTGAATCAGCTATCTCTGTATAGCATTCATTCTCTAGTAGTCTAGCTTGAGCAATTTTCATGATGATATTAGAGGTATAAGAGCTTGTTTAAAGCCTTTGTTTTCTCTTATTAGGTAATGACTCATTAGCCAAATCAAGGTACAAAGTTCAGTTCAATGTTAGTTGGTGAGCAAGAAATTAAAAATGTGTTTGATATAGTGAAACATGAAATATTGGGGTGACCCTCACAATTATTTATAACATTTAGGGCTAGATGATCAAGGAATAATATCCTTGATCAAAGAGTTATGTCCATGTATATGATTATATCCCTTGAGTGAATGAATGGCTATATATTTTTGATCTTCCTTGCATGAGGATTTTGCCTGGCCATTTTTTGAAGCTTGTCTTATGTCAGCAGCTATTGATCACTCATCTAAATCTGGATTTTCACATTTTCCAGTAAAATATGTTTTAATCTCTTACTAAAAAGTTAAGGCCTAGCCTTTAGTATTTTCTGAGGCAAAATAAGGATAGATTAGGCTTTAAGGCATAATAGAGGGTGTGAATAAATTCACTTCCATATTTTCAATAAAGTACTGCAGCCCTCAACTTTGTGTGATGTTCCCCAATGGGCAGTACTGCTCTGGATAATATGCTACAATGCAACTGGAAAGGCAGAATGAATTTATTG
Organism: Antilocapra americana; assembly: GCA_007570785.1. Taxonomy (NCBI): domain Eukaryota; kingdom Metazoa; phylum Chordata; class Mammalia; order Artiodactyla; family Antilocapridae; genus Antilocapra; species Antilocapra americana. The sequence goes on along the minus strand of ML662449.1, from coordinate 16,536,911 downwards.
TGGGATACTGAAGTGGGGAGAGATTTAAGGATATAACTAACAGAATATATCAGTCCATATTATTTTAGGGCATGTTCCCACTTTAACCTTAATTTACACACATGTGGTGCTGACACTTTTGAGAATTATATGAAATGAATTAGTTGTTCCTTGGGTTTGTCTTCTTTTAGAATAGGATTTGCCTTTCTCTATTCTGTTATGTGAATTACTATTTATCAATTTGAATTTCATCATCTAAATTGCGATTGCTGTCACCTCTTCCATTCTCTTCAGCCCCATGTATTTGTGTTTTTCAAGAGATCATTACTTTAATATAGTTTTGGTGAGGTTTTGTGAGTAATCAACATTAGATTAAATATATGTTAAAGCCACCATATTTATCTAGAATTCACCTAGATTTTGTTCTTAAAACAAAATTTTAAGACTTTCTTTTTAAGAACAGTTTTAGGTTTACAACATAATTGGGAGGAAAGTACAGACATTTCCAGTATATATGTTTAGTCTCATGCATATCAACATCACAGTGGAATGGTGTGTTATTTTACCAAGAAAGATCCTATATTATGATATTACACATCTGAATCACCCAGAGTCCATAGTTGCCTTAGGGTTCATTTTTGATGTATACTTAGGGTGTTTGAGAAAATTTACAAGAACATGTATTCAACATTATAATATCATGCAAAGTATTTTCATGGCTCTAAAAATCTTCTATGCACTGCCTATTTATCTCTTCCCCATTTATTCTTAATAAACATTGATTATTTTTTTAGTCTCCTCATAGGTTTTCCTTTTATATTGGCTTAGTTTACTTAGAAATGTGGATGCAAGATTCCTCCATATATTTTCATGGCTTGAAGCTCATTTATTTTTAGTGCTGAGTGTACTAAAATGCATAGCTTACTTATGCATTAATCTATGTACCAAAGGGTATTTAGGTTACCTCCAAATTTTGTAAATTATACATGTACCTGCTATATCTGTGTAGCAAGCACATATCTAGGTGCAAGTTTTTTTATGGACATAAAATTACAACTCTTCTGGGTAAATATAAAGAAGTGAAATTTCTGGATGGTATGGTAAGAGTATCTTTAGTCTTATAAGAAACTGACAAATTGTGTTACAAGATGGCTGTACCAGTTTATATGTCTATTAGCAACAAATGAGAGTTCCTATTGCTCCATATCCTAAGCAGCATTTGTTATTGTTAGTATTCTGCACCATATTGCTTTTCACCTTACAAGACTTTATCTTTCTCCATAAAAATTTTATGATTTCTTCCAGCATATTTGAAAGTTTTAATCAAATTTACTCTATTTACAAATGTGTTTTTCTTCAGATTTACCAGATACTCTTCTTTTCCCTTTGTTTGGCAACATTTTTTTCCAGTGGCTTAACATTACTATTACTTAATATTGATATTAATTAATATTAACATTTCTTAATACTTAATAGTACTATTAACTTAATATTAATATGACATTGCATCTCTATTTAATGTATTCATCTTTGAACAAAATGGTACTTCTCTAGAACCAGTGCTTTCATTTTGGAAAGAGAGTATAGTATTAGCATTTTATTGACTTAAAAATTCATGAAGCACAAAAGGATGGTTAGCCAATCTCCTGATTGTTGATATTCTTAAGTACACAAGTCAGGAGATACAGTGAAACTTCACTATTAAGGTTATTTGCAGTATTGAAATCTTGGAAAATTTTATTCTTAATCTGACTTCATGTATGCTAAAATTATTATTAATTCTCCCCAGATTTTACATTTTTTATAGCTTTGGAGATTCTTGTGAGATTTTTGTTTATTTATTATTCATGAATATTTTCCTGTGAGCTTCAAAGGACACCTTTCAAGGTTGCTAATTTCAGAGAATTTTCTCATGCATTTAAAAAATTTTACAGGTATTAATGTGCATAGTACTAGCTGAGAACTTTCTGATACATTTTCTATTATATTTCTTCCCTAAGAAAATCCTAAAACTAAAAACTCAGAACAAATCCTTTTGAAGATGATAATCATTTTATCACATTATCACCAACCTTTCAATAAATAGGAAAATGATGATCTTTATTTTGTTTCTGTACATAATGATAGACAAAGCAAAATGGCTAAACTTTTATCTTACATTCTACATTTTCTATAACTGTGCTGGCAAAGTACTGTTTATTTTTAAAAATAAAACACATATCTACTATTCACTAATGAGTATATGCAAATTTATGGGACATTATTCAGTCTTATTTTGCCTTATTTGAATTTTAAACTATTGCTTTATAAAATGATACATTCATATATGACATATGGAATTTAAACTAAGGTTAAATTTTGCCTGTTTTTACTTAGGTGTGAGAACTCATGGTATTCATAATTCTCTGATTAAAATTTTTGAGGACTCATACATTCTGAATTTTTTTCATCCCCCAAATATTTGATTGATTGAGTCATTTAGATCTTAGATGAGTCAGGGTCCTTGACACAACATAAAATATCTAGCTGATAATATAAACACAGTTAACTACAAACTCCTTCCCTAAACCAACTCTGCTTTAAATAACAAAGAGATCTATGAAAATTTATGATATAATAAGATATGAACTTAGGTAAAATTTTCCATGACAGACATAAAGCAGAATTTTTTTCTTAAATTTTTGAATATTTAATAAATTTTGAATGGTATTGCAAAAGTTGTTAATATTTTATCAAAAAATGTCATCCAAAGCTGTGTGCTCTGTTTAGTTGCTCAGTCATGTCCAACTCTTCGCAACCCCTTGGGCTATGGCCTTACAGACTACTCTGTCCATGGGGATTCTCTAGGCAAGACTGCTGGATTGGGTTGTTATACCCTCCTCCAGGGGATCTTCCCAATCCAGGAATCGAACACAGGTCTCCTGCCTTGCAGGTGGATTCTTTACCATCTGAGCCACCAGGAAAACCCATCCAAAGCTATACATACACATAATTTGCCTCTTGCCTTTTTCATAAAAAGAGTAGATTCAATATATGGAATGGGATCATGGAGGTTATTTATAGACATGTTTTAGCAAAGGATCCTTACTTATGAGAATGAGCAGATATTTTAGCAAATGTTTAGACTCTGTGTGTTACCATATAAATTAGTGATGTTCTGCAATAGTACACACGATCATATATATTTTATTACTTTAACCTTTACATGTCAATGACCTGATATGTAAACGCTGATAGCTCTCCTAGGAGTCCATGATTTTACTATTTGTCTCAATCAAAGATATTTAATGTGGTCATTCTTTCAACTATTTTTTGCTAGTTGTTAGAGTTGTCAACTGTTCTATAGGTTAATTTTATAGAATCTATATTTAAAGATATTTAAAATCATTTCAATTGGACTTTAACTTATATTGTTGTTTAATAACTATTTTTTTCTTTCTGGGAAAACTATTCTCCATACTAGGTAAAGGCACTTCAAGTCAGTATTGGTGTTTGGAGGGAAGAAGGAATCAGGCTACCTCATAAGCGTTGTCTAATCAAGACAGAAATAATGGTCACAGCCATATAGCCCTCATGTCTTTCTGACATATGTTTGCATCTTTAACTTACCAAATAATTAGCTCTATAAGTATAGTTTGATAGATTGAGGCCTTTTAAAACAGATAGTATTAGGTTTAGTGATGTACTGAATGATTTTCAAATATTTAGTAGAAACAAAAAGTGGAATACAGTTTCGTCCATCTGAGTAGAATTGCTTCAAATGAATTTTTTTTTTTAATGCTGAGTAATATTCCATTGTGTATATGTACCACAGCTTTCTTATCCATTCGTCAGTTGATGGGCATCTAGGTTGCTTCCATGTCCTGGCTATTGTAAACAATGCAGCGATGAACATTGGGGTACATGTGGCTCTTTCAATTCTGGTTTCCTCGGAATTTAGAAAGACGGTAACGAGAACCCAACATACGAGACAGCAAAAGGAACGCAGATGGTATAGAATAGACTCGTGGACTTTGTGGATGAGGGTAAGGGTGGGATGATATGGGAGAAGGGCATTGAAGCATGTTAATTGTCATGTGTCTAATCAATCGCCAGCCCAGGATTGATGCTCGGGGCTGGTGCAGCGAGATTTCCCGGGGGGGAGGGAGGAGGGAGGGGGGTTCTGGAGGGGAAGCATATGTAAACCCATGGTGATATCATGACATTGTATGGCAAAAACAATAAAAAAAAGTGAAATACAAATATTAAATTTTACTATTTACTGTTTCTTCATTCATTATTTATTTCAGATGAACAAATTATCTCATATTCAACATAGCTATTCTCAGTTTTTAGCCTATCAAGTGTGTTTGGCATTCAGCTCTTTCTGTGTTCTATTTATAATTGTTAAATTACTAAAATTCAGTAATAGATATCATTGTAAACATTGTATTTTTTTTCTCCTTTGACTTGTACAAAGTATTCAATTTTCCTTGAATTTCTTCATATTCCCATTTGAGAAAAAATGGATCAGTCTATTTGGTTTTGCTATCTCTGTTTACAGAACGAAAGTCAACGATGTCTTAGTTTAGAAGATAAATAGAACAGCAGACTCACTTCATCTCCAGAGATAAAACTGTCCATTAAAGAAACACCAATTTTTTTCAAGTGATTGTTCTCCAGAATAAAAAAAGGTTACATTAGTTTTTCTTATCAAATTTTGATGAGAAGTAGTTTTAAATGGAAGGCAAATTTTGAAAGTTTACCTGGATTAGACCTTAATTTTCCTTTGTTTTCTTTATTACAAAATAAGTTTTCATTCAATATTCTTATGCTTTTTAAAAGCACAAAATTTGCAGTGTCAGCCTATGATTTTTAGGAATAGATAGCAGGGCAAGCAATGAGTTTCATACAATTATAATTATCTGTAGTTAATACAGAGAATGGACAATTTAAAATGCAATACAGCATTTTAAGTAAAAACCTTAACTCAATTTATAGATAAAACATTTGTTTTCCTACTATTTGTAATATGACAGCAAAATAAATTGAAAATAGAATGTCTGAAGTAAAAATGAATCGGCCTTCTTCAATTTTTCAGCTGGTAATTGGGCCCTGGAGGACTTGATTCACAGACTATTCTTGTCACCTGTGGTACTTGTCGCTTCCATCTTCTTCTCTTAGTCTCACAGTCAAGGTTTTTGACAGAAGCCCTGAGGACAAATATCTAAAAAAAGAAAATAAAGATAGCTTTTGAGGGCAAGTTAAAATGATCTGGATTTATTCAGTTAAGTTACCCTCTTGGGAATTGAATTATAATATGAAAGAAATTTTCATTTTGATTTGAAGGAGAGAAGTTCAATTTGAACTGTAGTCACTCATCCTTATAACTACCATTTTGTTTTTGTTCCTCTCTAGGGAATATTGTTATACTTTCTCTCAGTTTTCTATGGAAATTCCACCATTCCTTGTAACCTGACTGTGATCTTTGTGAATCTATTGTGGTTTAAAATATATTTACTGAAGTCAGAATATTTCCAAGCATCATATATGAGGACATAGAGTCCTGTGGTTAAGACACATAGAGACCTGTATCTCTGACAATGAGATTACTCCTTCACACTTCTGAGAATGGTTAAAATTAAAAAGACTGAAAACTCCAAAGGTTGAAAAGGATGTGGAACAAGCAAAACTTATATATTGCTATATAGGAAATATTTCTTATTTATCAAATTGTAAAATCATATACCAACTTTGTAGAACTGCTTAGCAGTTTCTTGATTAACACCTGTATTCTGATACAGCAATTCAAATCCAAGTTATTTATCTCAGAGAAAGGAAAAAGTAGGTACAAAAATTTTCTATAGAAGAATATTCAGAGCATCTTGATTTTTAAAAGCATCCCTGCACATCCTCTTCCCCCAAAAAATTACTCAAAAGTCTATTAATGCAAAAAAAAAATCTATACTGTATTATACAATTGACTACTCACTAGAAATTTTTAAAAGAATAGACACAGAAGATTATCAAGGCTGCAAATTTCCTAAGAAACACCGGGGGATAAGTTGGTGCACATGTTTGAATATTCCATGGTGGCTTTAAGGATTTCTTTGTATCTCGTTTCAAGAATGAAGGATGATGTCAGTAGTAAAAAAAGAGACAACCTACCCCCCACCCAACAGCAAATTGTAGGATTTACAGGAATATACATGAGAGCATAATAGATGAATAATTCATACCTGTTTTGTTTCAAAGTTAACCTAGAGCCTGAGGTAGACTACTCTTTTTTTTTCTAATTAATTAATTTATTTATTTTTATTAGTTTTGCCATACAATGACATGTTATCGCCATGGGTTTACATATGCTCCCCCTCCAGAACCCCCCTCCCTCCTCCCTCCCTCCTCCCTCCCCCCGGGAAATCTCGATGCACCAGCCCCGAGCCTCAATCCTGGGCTGGCGATTGATTACACACATGATAATTAACATGTTTCAATGTCATTCTCCCATATCATCCCACCCTTGCCCTCGGTGTTTCTTAGGAAATTCGCAGCCTTGATAATCTTCTGTGTCTCAAAAATGCCCTGTGGGCTGCTGTAGCTTTTTTTGTCCTTTATTAAAATCTTCAGGTGAACAAAATAGCTGAGAGGCAGTAATGTAGGTGAAATTTTGCCGAGGTCCATATCTGTTCTGGTGCCCTGACATATGGTGGTTTTTTTTTTTTTTTTTTTTTTGCTTTTCTGTTTCCCCTTCTGTTTTTGCTCTCACCCCCAGGAAGCTACTATTCTCTGGTTTTTCAATGTCAAAACCCACACTTTGGGGGGGCTTCCTTGATGATCCAGTGGTCAAGAATCTGCCTACAAGTGTAAGGGTGCTTAGTCCCTCAGTGGTACCCAACTCTTTGCAACCCCATGGACTGTAGACTGCCAGGCTCCTCAGGACATGGGGTTCTCCAAGCAAGAATACTGGAGTGGATTGCCATTCCCTTCTCCAGGGCCAAAACAAGGGACACAGACAGTTCAATTCCTGGTCTGGGGAGATCCTGCATGTCTCAGAGCAACTTGGCCCGTGTGCCACAACTACTGAGCCCACGTCTAGAGCCTGCAAGCTGCAGCTACAGAGAACACACGTCAGTGACTGAAGCCTGCACACCCTGGAGCCTATGCGCAGCGACGAGAGGAGCCGCTGCAGTGAGAAGCCCAAGCACCAAGGAAGAGGAGCCTATAAATAAAATAAATGTCTTAAAGAAAAACACCTGCACTCTGCAAAAAAAGCCCTATTTAGGAAAAAAAAAACAGAGAGAAACACTGCCCAGAAACCAGTGGAAAAATGATGGCCCTCAAGAAACGAATCAGTGGAACTCTGTTTCCTTGGGGGATTACAAAAGGGGACTGTGTGGGACTTACAAAAGTGTCATTGGTACTTGTAAACTTACCAAGTCTGTTAAGTAATTCCAAAAGAAACATATTATCCTTGGATCCCCAGAGGGGTGTGTGTGTGGTGGGCATAGAGTGTCTGGAAACCAGTGGAAAACTGGTGGTCCCCAGGAAATGAATCCATGGAACAACTAAAAAAAAAAGAATAGACAAATAGGTAAAAATATGGATGAGATTTGAATATGTTGAGTGGAAGAAGAAAAGACAAAAACGCTCTCTTTCCATTTATATGAACAGGTATTTTTGTTTGTTGATCGGTCACTAAGTCTTGTCTGACAATTTGCTACCCATGTGCTGCAGCACACCAGGCATCTCTGTCTTTCACTATCTCCCGGAGTTTGCTCAAACTCATGTTCATTGAGTCAGTTATGCCATCCAACTGTCTCATACACTATTGCCCCCTTCACTTCCTGCCCTCAGTCTTTCCCAACATCAGAGTCTTTTCCATTGAGTTGGCTTTTCAGTTCAGGTGGCCAAAGTATTGGATCCTTCCACTGAATACTCATGGGTGATTTTCTTTATGATCAACTGGCTTGATCTCCTTGCCATCCAAGAGATTCTCAAGAGTCTTCTTTAGCACCAGAATTCAAAAGTATCAATTCACTGGCATTCAGCTTTCCTAATGGTCCAACTGTCACATCAATACATGACTACTGGAAAAAAAACATAGCTTTGACTAGATGAAACTTTGTCGGCAAAGTGATGTCTCTGCTTCACAATATACTGTCTAGGTTTGGTATAGATTTTCTTCCAAGGAGTAGGAATCTTTTAGTTTTGTGGCTAGAGTCTACCATGATTTTGGAGCCCTGAAAATAAAATCTCTTACTGCTTCCACTTTTTATCCATCTATTTGCCATGAAGTGATGGGACCAGATGCCATGATCTTAGTTTTCTTTTCATTCTTTTTTTAGTTTTCTTTATTTTATTGTGTTGGTTTTGCCATACATTGACATGAAACCACCATGGGTTTACATATGCTCCCCCTCCAGAAACCCCCTCCCTCCTCCCTCCCGATTCCCTCCCCCTGGGTCATCTCGGTGCACCAGCCTCAAGCATCACTCCTGGGCTGGCGATTGATTTCACATATGATAATTAACATGTTTCAATGCCATTCTCCCATATCATCCCACCCTTGCCCTCTTCCACAGAGTCCACGCGTCTGTTCTATACATCTGCGTTTCTTTTGCTGTCTCGCATGCAGGGTTCTCATTACCATCTTTCTAAATTCCAGATATATGCATTAGTATACTGTATTGTTGTTTTTCCTTCTGGCTTACTTCACTCTGGATAATGGGCTCCAGTTCCGTCCACCTGAATAGAACTGCTCCAAATGAATTTTTTTTTAATGCTGAGTAATATTCCATTGTGTATATGTACCACAGCTTTCTTATCCATTCGTCAGTTGATGGGCATCTAGGTTGCTTCCGTGTCCTGGCTATTGTAAACAATGTGGCAATGAACATTGGGGTACACGTGTCTCTTTCAATTCTGGTTTCCTCGGTGTGTATGCCCAGCAGTGGGATTGCTGGGTCATATGGCAGGTCTATTTGCAGTTTTTTAAGGAATCTCCACACTGTTTTCCATAGTGGCTGTACTAGTTTGCATTCCCACCAACAGTGTAAGAGGGTTCCCTTTCCTCCACATCCTCTCCAGCATTTATTGCTTGTAGACTTTTGGATGGCAGCCATTCTGACTGGTGTAAAGTGGTACCTCATTGTGGTTTTGATTTGCATTTCTCTGATAATGAGTGATGTTGGGCATCTTTTCATGTATTTGTTAGCCATTTTTACTTCTTCTTTGGAGAAATGTCTGTTTGGTTCTTTGGACACTCTTTTATAATAAGATGTAATAACTAATAATAGTGAATAAAATTCATAGAATGTTATACAGCCTTTGCTTAATTTATAAATGAGCACGAAACTTGGTAATGACTTCTGTGACTATTTTGCAATTTAAAAATTGCCTACTTTAATTCTTTTAGCCCATTTGGATTATTCAACCCAATAAATACTCAGTAACCAGACTAATAAACATAAAAGAGAGAAAAAACAAAAAAATCTGAACTGTTTATTGGGCATAGGGAATTAAGGCAAAGTAACACTATGGTAATTTCCTAATCTTATAACATTAGGCACAGAATTAAAAAAAAAATCCTCTGACTTTTCCTCAAGTTGGATAGAACTTTTGTTAAAGGATTTGATTTAGTTTCAAGGAATAATGTGAATATCCTAGACTTGCACACAACACCGTCATCCCAGCTGGTACTTCTTTATAGAATTAATAAGTTGGGGATATATGAGGTAGTATTGAGAAGTTTGGTGCAGTGCCATAGTTGAGGGTTGCAGATGAGGTTGGGAAAAGGGGGAAATAAGTGTTTATGTTTTTTTGTCTCGTGTGCATCAAATATTCAGCGAAAGAAATGAGAGAATATTTCTTTAACTAACTATTATTAGCTAATATTGTTAACTATTTATCTGGCAAGTCATTTAGTTCTATTTCATTTGTTGGTTTTTCAGATATTTGTATTGTTTTAGGAAAATAATATTTAGCAAAAACGTTAAAAATAAATGTTCTCTGATCAGAGTAAAGATGATCAATATAAAAGTATCTCTCATCCTTGAACATTCAAACCCAAAGGTATTTTAACTATGTAACCATAAAATATGAATATACCTATGTTTTTGCTTATTAATGAAAAAATCCATAAAAAATTTCCAGGATAGTGCTTCATGTACCTTTTCACTCTAAGTATTGTCCAATAATATATATCACAAACAGAACTACAGACAGCAATCTCTATGGGTCATTCAAAACATCACGGTACTAGATAATTTTTAAAATTTAGCTACAGTTTCTCAATAGCACTCAAGTACACCAATTTCTCTATTATCTCAGATTGAGAATTTTTCCAAAATAAAAATATTGAGTTCAACTTCCTTCATAAGCACATTAAAAATCCATCTACATGTGGAGCATCTCTTACTGAAAACATATGAGAATGGCAGAAAGACTCTTTTAAAACAGAAACTGTAAAGAAAGATCCACATGGAGTCAGGTAGAAAGGGAGGAGAAGTGATCAGATCAGGACTTGTGTTGGTAGCAGAGGACACAGAAGAGAGATACTCCCAGGAAAAAGACAGAAGAAATAAATTAAAACTGCCCAAGCTCTAGCCAGTTTACTGAAACTACTGCTTTGAACGCCCCAACCTGTATCAGGTACCTGCTGTAGCCCCTTGTTCCAGTGATGCTCCCCACTGAGGCAAAAGTACTGTTGCTGAGAAGTGGGAAAGTGCACAATTAGAGGGAACACAACCAGCTTGGACGTGCCCTCAAGGCTTCTTCCCAATCACCTTGAAGTCTTATCCTGCCTCCGGTACTCTGGTGATGATCACTCAGAATAGGAGAAATCCCAGCTCAACAAATGGCTCTGATTCTAGCATATGAATCTCCAGCTCTACTTACCAGCAAGGGCATAGCTGCCTGCACACCCTGGAAGAAGACTTGACCCAGGCTCACTTCAAATCCAGCTCTCCAGGGAACAGTTAAGTAGTATAGGGACATTTCTACTCAAGAACATCACTTTAAGATGGGGATAAATAACTGTTTCACTTATTTTCATAGAGATAGAGAAAGATAAAGAAAATGAGAAGACAGATAAATTTTCCTCATATAGATAAGTTAAAAAAAATCTGAAAAACCAACCAATGAAATAGAGCTAAATGATTTGCCAGATAAATATTTCAAAGCATTAGTAATAAGAGTGTGGCTCATTTGGTAAAGAATCCCTCTGCAGTGCAGGAGATCTGGGCTGGGAAAATCTTCTGGAGAAAGGAAAGGCTGCCCACTCCAGTATTCTGGCCTAGAGAAATCCATGGACTGTATAGTTCGTGGGGTCTCAGAGAGTTGGAGATGACTAAGTTACTTTCACTTCATTTCCACAAGAGTGCTAACAGAACAAGAGGAATAAGTAGATAAACACAGTGAAAATTTTAATAAGGAAAGGGAACATATAAAAAGTAATCAATAAGAGCTAAAGTAAACAGTAACTGAAATGAAAACACACTAGAAGGAATTAATAGCAGATAAGGTGAAAAAGAAAAATGGGTAAATGATCTGGCAAATAGAATAATGGATATCACCCAGTCAGAAGAGTAAAAAGAAAAATTAAATAAAAGTGAAGGTAGTTTAAGAGTATTCTTTTCCAGTATACTATTTCTCAAAAAATTAAGAATATAATTGTCATATGATCCAGCTCTCCCACTTCTGAGTGTTTATCCAAACAATGTGCTCAATGCTCAGTATCACAGTCATGTCCAACTCTTTGTGACCCCATGGACAGAAGTCCACCAGGCTCCTCTGTCCATGGATTTTCCAGGCAAGAATACTGGAGTGGGTTGCTATTTCCTACTCCAGGGGATCTTCCCAACCCAGGAATTGAATCTGTGTCTCTTGCATCTCCTTCATTGGCAGGCAGATTCTTTACCACTGTGCCACCTGGGAAGCCCTAGCCAAAGAATGAAAACCCTAATTTGAAGAGATATATGCATCTCTATGTTCACTGAGATATTATCCGCAATGGCTGAAACATGGAAACAACCTCCATGCCCATAAAGGATAAATGGATAAGAAGATGTGAGGGTGTGTGTGTGTGTGTGTGTGTGTGTGTGTGTGTGTGTGTACATACATATAAATAATGGGATACTACTCAGCCACAAAAAAAGATGATATCTTTCTATTTGAGACACTATGAATGAACATTGATATTATGCTAAATGAAATAAGTCAGATGGAGAAAGATAAATGCTATATGATTTCATGCATATGTGAAATATAAAATCATTTTTTCTAACCTCATACTCACAGCTTTCCATTCTCTTAAAATGACATTGTCCAAATCTTATTTAAATTAATACCTTGCACTCCCTCTCTAACTAACATACCTTTATTAATAACATAAGTACTATTATTTAATTTTCTTGCTGTTTTCTTTCAGTTTTAAAGAAAAAAACCTTCGATCTGGATTCTTTGTCATTTGTCCTCTTTTTATGTAAAATTTTCATGATTATTACTCAAACTGTTAAATGTTTTTGTTATCTCCATTTCTTTATTTCCCACTCTGATTTTATTCACTCTATTTTTTAAAATCACTCTAGTCTAATCAGTCTAGATTTCGCCAATTTGTCTTTGGGATCCTTTTGATAACCAATAAACTTCCCAGCTGTCAAATCTAATCTTTAATTTTCATTTTAGTTGCCTCTGCTTAACATTTGAAAAAGATAGTCATTCTATGTCTTTCAAAAATGTGACACAAATAGAGATAATGATAGTAATTTTACTTTAGGATACTTTGTGTTTAAAAATATGTGTGTATAAATATTTATCTCCTTATAAGCTTTATCCTAGAGCCCTTCTTGCATGTTTCTGAGAGTGCACCCTGGATCTATTGACTTCAAGTAAATAGCAAGCATATGATCAAGGCTTGTACATTTTCTGTGCCTCTGTATCACCCAAGAGCAGAAAAGCCTGGACTGGTAATGTAGTTTATCATCATACAAAACAGATGATAGTGTCAGAGGTTGTAAGACAATCTGTAGAATCAGAAGGGAGCATGACAAAGGAGAGAGGGCTGAGAATTAGCAGGATGCAAATGGGGTACATTGTAGAAAAATCATTAGGCTATAAGAAATGTTTAAATATTCAGTGTTCACCATTACAGAAAATCAGTAAATTATAAAAACAGAAGCAGTCAATACATATTTACTGTATCATAATTGACTTTGCAGTCAAATTTTTATGTGCTCTGATAAACTAGGCTAACCACAAGCAAATTAATATTTTTACATTAAGCCACTACTTAAAATGACCAGATAATCATGTTTATTTACAAATGGATGTAGGTATCACTGTGTAAGAATTATGGAGCACGTTTAAAAATAACTTCTCTTCTGTTTCTACCACCAAATTGCCCCTAAATTGAAGAGAAAAGCAGATTCCACAGCTTGTTTCTTATTATTTCTTTAATGATAGGACTGTAATGGCAGTCTAATGATAGTAGTCCCAGTGACTCCATTCAGGGAAAAAGTGAGAACTGCACATTTATTTTAGCAAATAAGCATGTGGTTAATTATAGCTCTTGGCTCTAGTCTGCCTTTCTCTTGCATCTTTGGAAGCTGATTTCACATATTTCATTAAAATAGCAAGTTTTTCTAAGAGTTACAATGTTTCTTAAAAAAGTAATATGTGCATAAAAACTCATCTACATACAACCTGGGGAGAAAAAGCTTCTCTTTCATAGTCAAGACCCAGAAACTATTTGTGCCTGAGCAAATATACTACTGAACCACAAAGTGTTATCAGATCTGATATGGGTCTAGCTTTCAGATAACTACTAACCATAGTAGTTGCTTTCCATATAAGCCTTAACTGCTTGCACTATGTACATCCTGTGTTTCTGAGTGCCACTCCTGGGGATTATAATATATTTTTCAAATGTAATTAGAGAATGATATCCATGTCATATAAATGGAGTTAGAGAAGTACAAGGTGCCTCAAAGATCCTGTAATGACAGAACAAAATAGATTTCCCATATAAGTTTAGTTATTATGATGATGTGAGAATAAGGAATCAGTTGACATCTTAGATTTGGCAAACTTAAGAGCTTTGCTAGAGTATCACAAAAAACAAATATTTTCTGAAGATAAAATGAATAGAAATTCTAAATAAAGGTGACAAAAGAGATGGAAAATAGCTGAATGTGACTCAAACCATACAATCAGTCTATGCAAGGAACTGAGTAGCTGTAAACACTCATTTCACCTCCAATAGCAAGAAGCATTAAAAGATTCCTTTAGGAACTTCCTGGCAGCCCAGTGGTTAAGATTCTGAGTTTCCACTGCACAAAGGAGCAGTACTGCATGGCTAAAACAAACAAATAAAAATAGATCATTTTAACACCACACTAGATACTTGCTGTAGAGAGATTCTGATCATCCTAAAGCATGCAGTTAGATCTTCCATGTTGCAAAAAGATTAATAGACATCTTATTGAAACGGGTCCTTGATGAGTTTATGTTGGATTTACTCCTCTCCACAATTATTAATAATACTGAAAAGAGAAAAGAAGAAAAGCAAATCAATGTTGCTTTTTATTTCAACATCCAAATAAATGAGCTTCCACTTCATGAGTCTAAATTCAAGAATATTTTATTTGATTGAATTTTTTCCAAACCGGAGGAAAATTAGAAGTCTTCAACATTATGAATTGAACATGGAAGCACACATTATATGTACACATTATCCCAATGTTTATCTGTTATTTTTGAAAATCCATGGTTATGCCCTAAGAACTTCAAAACTTATTAAATCAGATTCTATATTTTTATGCATAGTTTGGAGATTTTCTTGACCATAAATGGGAAGAAAAAGACTATAGAACTAGACAATCCTAAGCTGTAAGTACATTTATGGAAAAATGAGGCAACATCCCTCTAATATGTCTCAACAATCCCCTCAGTTAATCTAGCTAACATCACTTTAACCAATCAATTTCACAATATCAGTTACAACACAGATAAAAATAATTAGATATCATCTTAGATATGGCACTAACCATACCCAGCAGTAGAGGATGCATTCCATAAGTGACTAAAGAAGTATTCTTCTGCTTTGGGAACTTCAAATGCAACCTGGTAATTTTGGACAACTCTATATATGTAAAATGCAATGTGTTTATCATTGCTGACCCCCATAATCTGTGGAATACAAGACAATTTTCAAACATCTCAAAATTTGTAAGCCAATCCTGAATGCAGCAACCAAGATACTACTGTACCTGTATTCTATCAGGTCCATTATCAACAATACATTAAGACTAAACAAGCAGGACATTAAATAAAAACTGCATGATGATTCAGGGAAAAATAAAGAATTAAAAGCAAATCTTTATAGCTCAGTGGTAAAGAATCAACCTGCAATGCAGATGTGAGTTTGATCGTTGGGTTGGGAAGATCCCCTGGAAAAGAAATGGTACCTACCCCAGTATTCTTGCCTGGGAAATCACATGGACAGAGGAGTCTGGTGGGCTACACTCTATGGGGTCATAAAGAGTCAGACAAGACTTAGAACTTAAACAACAACAAATGATTAAAAGGTGCACAGATTTTTTTTTTTTGCCACTTTATTTTTTTTAATGAAGGATAATTGCTTTACTGAATTTAGTGGTTTTCTGTTATACATCAACAGAATCGGCCATAGGTACACCTCTGTCCCCACCCTCCCAATCTTCCTTCCCATTTCTGTCCCCTTCCCACCCTTCTAGACTGTCAAAGAGCCCCTGTTTGAGTTCCCTGAGTCATACAGCAAATTCCTATTGGCTATCTATTTTACATATGGTATTGTAACTTTCCATGTTACTCTCTCCATACATCTTACCCTCTCTCTCCTCCCTCCCCATGTGCCCATAGGTCTGTTCTCTATGTCTGCTTCTCCATTGCTGCCCTGAAAATAAATTTGTCAATACCATCTTTCTAGATTCCATATATATGAATCCAAATTGCAAAATGAGTTCATCAAATATGTATACTGTCAACCTGTTCATTTAACTTCTATGCAGAATACATAATGTGAAATGCTGGGCTGGATGAAGAACAAGATGGAATCAAGGTTAACAGGAGAAATATTAATAACCTCAGATACACAGATGACACCACCATTATGGCAGAAAGCAAAGAAGAACTAAAGAGCCTACTGATGAAAGTGAAAGAGGAGAGTGAAAAAGTTGGCTTAAAATTCAACATTCAAAACACTAAGATCATGGCATCTGGTACCATCACTTCATGGCAAATAGATGGAGAAACAATGGAAACAGTGAGCGACTTTATTTTCTTGGACTCAAAATCAGAGCAGATGGTGACTGCAACCATTAAATTAAAAGATGCTTGCTCCTTGAAAGAAAAGCTATGATCAACCTAGACAGCATATCTAAAAGCAGAGACATTACTTTGCCAATAAAAGTCTGTCTAGACCTACAGTTTTTCCAGTAGTCATGTATGGATGTGAGAGTTAGCCTATGAAGAAAACTGAGCCAGTGTGTGAGATGCTAGCATGTGAGATAAGTGCAATTGTGCGATAGCTTGAACATTCTTTGTCATTGCCTTTCTTTGCAATTTTAAAAAGCAGAGACATTACTTTGCCAACAAAGTTCTGTACAGTCAAGGCTATGGTCTTTCCAGTGGTCATGTATGGATGTGAGAGTTGAACTATAAAGAAAGCTGAGCACCAAAGAATTGATGCTTTTGAACTGTGATGTTGGAGAAGACTCCTGAGAGTCCCTTGGACTGCAAGGAGATCCAAGCAGTCCATCCTAAAGGAGATCAGTCCTGGGTGTTCATTGGAAGGACTGATGTTGAAGCTGAAATTCCAATACTTTGGCCACCTCATGTGAAGAGCTGACTCATTTGAAAAGACCCTGATGCTGGGAAGGATTGGGGACAGGAGAAGGGGAAGACAGAGGATGAGATGGTTGGATGGCATCACCAACTCGATGGACATGAGTTTGGGTGAACTTCAGGAGTTGATGATGGACAGGGAAGCCTTGTGTGCTGAAGTTCTTGGGATCGCAAAGAGTCAAATAAGACTGAGAGACTGAACTGAGGGGCCATGCATGCAGTGCAAATAGATATTAATACCTTAACATACTATGGCAGTGTTTACATTTCCTTGAAATGTTACTAATTTGCTTTTTATATAATATTGTTTCTGTTAATCTAGTGGTGACTTAAGTCACTTAGCATGCATGCAAGGTAAGTACAGTATAATGTTACATCTTTCCTCTTGTTGATTATATTTTAAATATACAAAGAACTTTATAATGAAAACTGATACGGTCAAGGAATGTTTCACCTCTCATTATACTGGATGTCTCAGTTATGGCTGCTGCTCTCATCCTGCACATTTATGATAGGGCCTTGTCGGAAGCATAGACCAGTAGGCACAATCAACAAAGCCGACATCCATAGATATTAGCTGGTAAGTATACAAAAAGACACAATCCAGCTCCCAAAGATCAGCGGAGGAATACGTTTCATTATCTCCCAGGGTGTTCTGATGTATATGCCATGATGTTCTCTTAGAATAAATAAATGCTTCACCCAAATGTCCTTAAACTTTCAAAGTCTATGCATTATCCTCATTTCAGGTCTGTGAAAATTTTTGGTATTTTTCACATCTTCCCAGATTACATCCCTGGACTTTCCTCAGTTTAGTGGTGTCAAGAATGTTGAAAAATCACAGACCTTTATCTCATCATCTTCCCTGGATCTTCCATCACCTTTATGCTTGAGAAGAAGCTGATTGTTACATTATTGACTGTAAAATTCAAATAGAGAATTTTTCCTTCCTACTTATATTTAGAAAATCCCATGTTTATTACTCAAAATGCATAACTACTTTAATCAGTGATTGTCTTCATAATCAATATGAGCCATAAATATATAGTCCTGAATTTGTACAGATAACTTTTACTCGAAGTCATCTCTCCATATTGCTCTGATTTTATAGTTTGCTTCTATAAGATATATTCTTGACCATGTGTTCTTTTTAACAGTCTGTCATTTGCCTTCAAATGTGAATTAATATAATATGCTTTAACTTGTTGCCAGACATTATATAACTGGTGATAACATTTGACTTTTCTATAAGCATCTAAATGTAAAATCAAATATAGTGATAAAATCATAGTGGCTTGAGATAAAATCTTAATTAGAGTTTTATAAAGAAGATATTTAAATCTACAGTCACCTAAAAGTCATCTTTCCTATATTAATTAACTGAAGTATATTACAGAGCATTCTTAGCAACAGAAGCTCCCACATACCACTCGTGAAGGATAATAAACAACTTTGTATATGCAGAGAATTTCTATGAAAAAAGTCATTTCAAAATAAAGGCATTAAAATGAAATAAACTTTTTATTATTTAATAAGTATTTTAAAATTTTTATTATTTAATCTTTCTCAAGCATTGCAACAAAAGTTAATGTACTTTTATTGTTTTGCAATGACAATTATTTTTGTTCATAGCAATTGTAAAATTCTGTAGCTTATCAACACATACCTTCTTTTAGGAAAATGTACTTGTGTGATTCTTCAGCATAATTATTGTGGTTCATAAAAACTATGTTATTATGTTGGCTTAGTATAATATGCTTTACACATAAAAATAACTTACAGTTATTCTCTCCTTTGTTGGTAATTATAACCCAAGTCCATTGCAGTAATAAACTTGGGTTGAGTACTTGATGGACCACTTTATTTTATTCTAACTGCTCTTTTTCTATTATGACTATTTATTATGCCTTCATAAATGTGATGCACAGCAATAGTAAAGTACAAAGACACTGACATATCTAACTCTGTTCTGGGGGTGTCTTTTTCCTTAGGCAAAGGCCTAAAGTTGTTATTATTATTATTTTTTTTAATATGGAAACGTATTCCAAAGTCATATTCTCCTATGGGATTTAATGATGAAAAAAAGCTATATAAATTCTTATTATTGAAAAACACGAACATCTTCTATGAGACATGTCATTGTGGCCTATAGTAGCTTCAGTCCTAATTTTGCTGAAATGTAGGAAAAAGAAGCAATAGGACTGAACACAAAGCATTAGTGTAGGTAGAAGTATGCCTTGTGATGTTTACTACAGGGGTTGCAAAAGGCTGGTAACTAAGCTGGAAAATTTCCTTTGCTATACTGACTATAACAAAGAATATATCTATATATTTTTATAATATATGCTATATATGTCCTCTTCTTTTTATTCCAAGAAGTATTGTTCTGTTTCTGCTTTTTTTGCTATTTTGTATGACTCTAGAACATATGAAAATTTATCTGTAGAGATAAGCTCTTTCCTGAAATTGAGATTGCACAAAATATATTATGTGACCTATTATAAAAAGGAATGATCATTTCTTTGCAGTAATCTCAAGTTGTAATTTTACATAAAGAACACAAAAATGCAATTCAGCTATACTATATTGCTATTGCTAATATAAAAAACCATTTTGTAGCAACTTAGTGAAAGAAAATCTAGATCTAATGATGTTGTTATCTAATTTTTTATTTTGATATAGTTTAATTTAATTTAAACTCATTTTCATTTGTTCTCTCCTCAGAAACTGCTGATTAAATATTTCAAAATATTTATATTATTTTCTTTCTTTTGCCAAGATTGAATTCAATTTTGTGTTTCATGTGTGAGTAACTTGTTGGATATGAATGTTTCCTAAGCTTTCCACAAAGGTCTAATGTACTCCACATTCTTACAACTGTAGAAAGTATGGCCTTACCCAATTCAGAAAGACATGAAACAAACAATCCTTTCCACCAAAACCAGAGGGGAAAAAAGCAAATTTCATTTGCATAAATTAGTTCAGCTGGATGCATGCTCTACACACCGGCATTCATAAGAACATTTATGTTAGCATTGACTTCATTACTCTGAGTGATGAAGCACACTTTGCCTAAAGTGAGCCTTCCATTCTGGGACAACTGAAATTGTAAAATTAGTAAATAAATGAAATATTGCTAATGATTAAATTCCTGTGTCTCTACAGATGCACTCTTTGTCTCTAAGTCTCCTTCTATGTGTTGATGTTGTAGAACTCAGAAACTATATTCTTTGTTGTTGCTCAGTCACTCAGTTGGGTCTGACTCTTTGTAAGTGCATGCACTGAAGAATGCCAGGCTGCCCTGTCCTTCACCATCTCCAGGAGCTTTCTCAAACTCATGCCCACTGAGTCAGTGATTCCATCCAACCATCTTGCCCTGTGTCATCACCTTCTGCTCCTGTGTTCAATCTTTCCCAACATATGTTCACTGTAAGCAACTGCAAAGTGGATATCTCTTAATTTAAAAATCAGTTTATCAGAAAGCTCATATACTAGATAATTATAATGATTTTGAAATCTATTTTTAAAATGTAAATATATGAAAGGGTATGCATCTTACACATGATAGATGATCCTACATAAGACAGTTTGAACCTTATTTAAATATTTAGTCGTATTAATTCACCTATTTCTGCGACCTGTAGCTCTCATCATGTTCCAGCAGGCTGCAAAGAACGAGGTACAAAGTGTGACCCATTGAAAGCTCAGATAAACACCAAATGAACTCCATGGTTTTTCAAATTCATATAAACATGAATCTAGGGAATATATGTAGGATTAAATTTATATAGGTGTGAAAATGCTTAGTTGGAATTTTACTGATATGAATCCATTAAGCAGAAATTTTGTTTTTATTTCTCTCTCTATATATATTATTGAAGTATCATTGACCTACAATGTCTCAGGTGCATAGCAAGGTGATTCAGCTACACATATACACATATATTACTTTGGGGATTATTTTCCATTATAAGTTATTACAAGATATTGACTACAGTTTCCTGTGTTATGCAGTAAGTCTTTATTGCTTGTCACATATCTATATTTTTTAATTAGAAATCTAGGGTTCTATTCATACTAAGTCAAACAAGTGGAGTCAAAATGTCATAATTTTTTTAGTTAGGCAAGAATTCATTTTTCTAAGATACATATTACATTTAATGTTTACATGTATACAAAAAGCTCTTCTACTATGTTTGATAAAGACTTCAGAAAGAATATCAAAAAAAAAGAAGAGATGGAAAAATTGGAAGACTTAAACAAAAATGGTTTATGTTTTGAATATGAAATGTTTGTGTTATGAATATGAAAGAGAAAAAGTGAAACAAACCAGATAAATCTAAAAGATCATCTTATAGTCCAGTTGTTTTTAAACATAGCTGCTCATTAGGAACATACCTGGAGTTTAGAGAAAAAAAAAATATCTAGATATTTGTATTTTTCAAAAACTTCTAAGATAATTCTGATATGCATCTAGTATTTAAAAGATGATTATAGGTTTTCCTATTATGGTAGTTTTAGTGATGTAAAATTCTATTATTGTTCTGTTGACCAATCATGATACAATATTAAGTGAGTAACAGTTACATAATCACAATAGTAAAAGATTTTTTTTATCAGTTTTCACAATCAATAGCCAGACAAAAAATGAAGGGTAATTGCAATTGCAAGCCATAATGGGAACATGATTAACCTAACAATATCAAGTAATTACATATAATTTGGTGGCTCAAGCAGAGTGATGTGATAAATTGAAATACATAAATGCATTTTATCTACCCAGCCAGTCTACGTCTCTTGGTTGGTGCATTAAATCCATTTGCTTTTAAGGTAATTATTTGATATATATGATCCTAATACCATTTTCTCAATTTGGAGTGGTTAATTTTCTGTAGGTCTTTCCCTTGTTTTGTGCTTCCTGTCTAGAGAAATTCCTTTAGCATTTATTGTAAAGCTGGTTTGGTGGTGCTGAATTCTCTTAATTTTTCCTTGTCTGGAAAGCTTTTGATTTCTCCATCAACTCTGAGCTGGGTAGAAAATTGTTCATTGTAGCTTCTTCTGTTTCATCATTTGGAATGTATCTTACCATTCCCTTCTGACTTGTAGAGCTTCTGTTGAGAAATCAGTGATAACCTTATGTATCTTCCTTATAAAGACAAATGTATATTATTTGTCTTTTTTGCCTTGTTGCTTTTAATATTCTATTTTTGTCTGCAATTTTTGTCAGCTTGACTACTGTGTCTCAGTGTGTTCCTTCTTGCATTAATCCAACCTGGGATTCTGTGCTTTCTGGACTTGGTTTTCCTTTCCCATGTTAGAGAAGTTTTCAGCTGTTATCTTTTCAAATATTTTCTCAGATCCTTTCTCTCTCTCTTCTCCTTCTGTGACCTCTATAATGCAAATGTTGGTGCATTTAATGTCCCAAAGGTCTCAGGCTGTCTTCATTTTTTTTTTCATTCTTTTTTCTATATTCTGTTATGTGGCAGTGATTTCCACCATTCTGTTCTTTAGATCATTTATTCATTCTTCTATCTGTTATTCTGCTATGGATTCCTTCTAGTGTATTATTCATCTCTGTTCTTTAGTTCTTGTAGGCCTTTGGTAAACATTTCTTTCATCTTCTCCATTGTTTTCCAGAGATCCTGGATCATTATCATTATCATTATTTTAAATTCTTTTTCTAGGAGGTTGCCTATCTCCACTTCATTTAGTTGTTTTTTCTGGGATTTTAACTTGTCCCTTCATCTGGGACATAACTTTCTGCTTTTTCATGCTGATTAACTTTCTGTAATGTGAGTTTATTCCCAGTGGGATTGTAGTTCTTGCTTCTTTTTGTCCTCTGGTGAAGGAGGCTAAGAGGTTTGTGTTAGCTTCCTGATGGGAGAGACTGGCAGTGGGACAAACCGTATCTTGTTCTGGTGGGTAAAGCCTTGCTTAGTAATACTTTAATTCATTTATCTGTGGATGGGTGGGGTTCACTACCTCCCTGCTAGTTGTTTGGCCTGAGACTACCCAGCTATGGGGTCTACAGGCTCCATGGTAAGTTTAACCTCCAAGAGGTTAACTCTAAGATGGCTTACACCAAGGGAGGCCTTCCAGGACTGCTGCTGTCAGTGTCCCATTCCTATAGTGAAACCCTGTAGGGGCACATCTCCAATAGAAGACCCTCCAACACTACCAGGTAGTTTTAACTCAGTCTTCTGTAGGGTCATTGCTCCTTTCCTCTGTGTCTTGGTGTATGCAAGGTTTTGTTTGTGCCCTCCAAGACTGGAGTCTTTGTTTTCCCCAATCCTGTGGAAGCCCTATAGGGGATTCCCAGTCCCTTTGTGGGATTTCCAGGGTAGGAAGCCTGACATGGGGTTCAGAACCTTCACAATGGTGGGAAAATTTCTTTGGTATTATTGTTCTTCAGTTTGTGGGTCACACCCGCAGTGGGTATGGGATTTGATTTTATTGTGATTCGTGTTCCTCCTACCATCTTGCTGGAGGTACTTTTTCATTGGACATGGGATATCTTTATTTGATGGGTTCCAGCATCCTCCTGTCAATGGCTGTTTAACTGCTAGTTGCAGTTTTGGTGCTCTCACAGGAAGGGATGAGCCCAGGTCCTTCTATTCAGCCATCTTGAATTGGAGGGTCCATTAAGCAGAAATTTTGAATTCAGTGATTTAGATGAAGAAATATTCTTACTGGGTATCAAGTTCCAGGTAGAATCAGTAGCTTCTTCATGGCTTTACTCTTCTGTCATTTTCTAAGTTATAGAATTTTTCAGAGAGTTAAGCTATAATTCTTTGGCAGGTATGCATATTTTTATATCTAGCTGCAAATAATTCTTGTATTTGTCAGCAGTGTATTTAATATAGTTTGTGCATGTGATGGTGAGGAGCAGGTGTTATTCTTCTTGGGGTGTGTATGGTTCCTTGAATTTGTATGTAGAGGTTTTTCATCAATTTTGGTAAGTTCTTTTCCAGTGTCTCTTCAAATATTGCATGTGACAGATTTTTCTACATCTACATTTAGGATTTCAATCACCTGTATATTAAAGCTTTTCATTGTATTCCATAATTACTTTTCAACATTTTCTCTAGTTTCAACTTTTCTCCCTTTTATTTTTTACTCTGAATATTTTCTGCTGATCCAGAAAATATCCTGATCTTTTACTATGTCAATTTCATAATATCCACCTGTTTTTAATTTTACTTATTACATGTTTGTTCTAGAATTCACACTTGATTTTTTTTTATGGACTGAGATTCTCAAGTAAGATGTTCCAACTTTCATCTAACTCTTGAACATATTAAGCATTAGTTATACAAATTTGTTTCTTCATGTGTATATTCAGTCATCTCTGACTCTTTGTTATCCCATGTACTGTAGCCCACCATGATTCCCTATCCATGGAATTTTCTAGACAAGAATACTGGTGTGGGTTACCATTTCCTTATCCAGGGAGTCTTCCTGACTCAGGGATCAAACCTGGGTCTCCTATACCTCCTGCATTGGCAGGCAAATTCATTTCCACTGAGCCATATAGGAAGCTATTCTATTCTCTTTGCTTCTCCCAAATCCTTTTAGTCTGATTTACCAACAGAACCACTAGCATAGGAGGATAAAAATGTATCTCCATGTTCACTAGCCAATATACAAATATAGCCACTGTTCCGTTTCTGTTTATAATAAATCTGAATCTCTTTCAGGTATATTTACATTGTCTTTTTTCTTTCTTTATAATTTTCAGGGCATTATATTCTACTACATAAAATGCCAGCTATTAATAAAAACTTTAATTTTGGATACCATGTATTATAAATTATAAGAAGAAGGAAATGGCAACCCACTTCAGTATTCTTGCATGGAGAATCCCAGGGACAGGGGAGCCTGGTGGGCTGCCATCTGTGGGGTCACACAGAGTTGGGCACAACTGAAGCAATTTAGCAGCAGCAGCAGCAGCATTGTAAATTACAGAGCCTCAGAATGATACCACGTGTCTCCTAAGAAGGATTAGGGCTTATATGGATGGCAGTGAGAATAGGGTGATAAGCAATTGATCCCTTGACAAAATGCACTTGTTTGTAGTCCTTTAGGTTGGAGGGGAGATGATGAGTCATGTTTAGTTCTCATTCGGTGCTTATTCCTAGGTTTCAGCTCATCAGGCATCTAATAGCAATACTAGGACCAAGCACGCTATGCTGACCAAGTACATATTTCCTTGTTAATCCATATACCCCACTGTTTTTCCTCTTCAACTTTGTGAATCAGCTTTATGGGTAGTTGCTATGTCTTTTTCCCTTTTAGAATCTGGCAATAAATCATGGTGTAAATTCATACAAAATGTCAGGCTTCTGTTTGTGATTTCCTTCTCTCTGGTACCATTTACATTAGGAAGCATATGACCTGAGTGGTGGAAACATACATGAAATGTGTATCATCCATCTATTTACTACTGATTTGTTTTGCTACCTACCTATCTATATGTCATACAAACTTTTTTAAGTGTCACATTTGTATTTTCACATACAGATTTATTTCTGCATAATATTGAGTGTCCCTGGATCTATTATTATTAGTACAATAAAAAATATTAAACTATCTTTACATTCTTTGAAGCAGAATGAGAGAGAAAGATTATTGAATAATTTGTTCCTATGCCCATTGTTCCCTTAAAGATTGCTGTTCAGTGTCGCATACACAATGGGAAATGTTTCCATTTTCATGTAAAATTTAGATTTTAAACTCTTAGTATCTTTCAATATGATATCAGTAATGAATAATAACAGAATCCTTCTTGAATAGTAGATCATACTATGAATCATCAGTTATTGTTATGTACTTTGAGTATTCTGAAATGACAACTTTAAAATGAAATTGTGTTCCGACCCAGATATTTCAACAAAAAATATCATACATTTGTTTCTTTAAATAAATGGGCTACATTGAGTGGTATATATATATATATATATATGTATATATATATATATATATATATATATGTTTTACTTCCTAACAGTAACAAAAGTCAAAAGCTCAAGCAATACCAACAACAAAAATACAGAGAGTATTTCATTTTAATAGTTAATTGCTTATTTAACATCACCCATACAGTTGAGATAAAATCACAGCATAAAACAACAAAAATCATACTGTGTATATTGAATACTCTACCATTATATAATTAACACACAATAATTAATACAAAAGTCAAAATTTAATAAATCTTTTTTACTTACTGCTTACAATTTCTGAAATACTTTGGATTCCCACTTCCCAAGCTGAGAATAAGCACACACACACAATATTTTAATAGCAAACATTTTACTACTAAAGTATCCATTCAGTTTGGAAGTTAGCATTTATTAAACCTCCACAAAAAGATGAATAGTTTCACTAAAGTATACAGCTTAGTCATCACACAAAAATTATAAGTATAATATCCATTGTTAAAAATAAAGTCACTGAAATGACTTTCTCAGTGTCAAACAGCTGGTAAATCTGAATTCTAAATCAGAGTGCATGTACATTCCACTATATGTCATCACTTCCATGTTTAGACCTAGCATGAAAAATAATTGATAAATTGGGACAGAAGAGCAATAGATCACAGCCTTGAAGGTCAAGTAGGAGAGATAGTAGAACAAAGGAGACAGTGATAGATGGATATCTTGCTTGGAAAATTTGATTCCATCATCTGTTCATAGGACACACTGAAGCAATTAGAGACAAAATAAGACAATACAGGCATCTAAGGTTCAATTTTAATTGGTTAAGAATAAACCTATGGGCCTTGGAAAACAATATCATTAGTCACTTTAAAAAAAAGGGGGGGAGAGATAAGCAAACTCTAAGAAAAGAAGCCCCCTCAAAAATGACTGAATGATCTCTGTTCATTTCCAAGGCAAACCACTCAGTATCACAGTAATCCAAGTCTATACCTGACACAGTAATGCCAAAGAAGCTAAAGTTGAATGTTTCCATGAAGAACTGCAAGATCTTCTAAAACTAACACACACACACACACACACATACACACACACACACACACACACACACACAAGATGTCCTTTTCATCGTAGGGTATTGGAATGCAAAAGTAGGAAGTTTAGAGATACCTAGAGTAATAGGCAAACTTGGCCTTGGAGTACAAAATGAAGAAAGGCAAAAGGTAACAGTGTTTTGCTAAGAGAATGCACAGATCATAGCAAACACTCTCTTCCAACAGGACAATAGAAAACTCTACATATGGACATCACCAAGTGGTCAATGCCAAAATCAGATTGATTATATTCTTTTCAGCCAAAGATGGAGAAGCTCTATACAGTCAGCAAAAGTAATGCCAGGAGCTGACTGTGGCTCAGATCATGAATTCCTTATTGCCATATTCAAACTTAAATTGAAGAAAGTGGAGAAAACCACTAGACCATTCAGGTATGACCAAATCAAATCCCTTATGATTAAACACTGAAAGTGAGAAATATAATTAAGAGACTAGATCTGATAGACAGAGTGCCTGATGAACTATGGACAGAGGTTCCTGACATTATACAGGACACAGCGACCAAAACCATCCTCAAGAAAAAGAAAGGCAAAAAAGTAAAATGGCTGTCTGAGGAGGCCTTACAAATAGCTGTGAAAAGAAGAGAAGTGAAAAGCAAAGGAGAAAAGGAAAGATATTCTCATTTGCATGCAGAGTTCCAAAGAATAGCAAGGAGAGATAAGAAAGCTTTCCTCAGCAATCCATGCAAAGAAATAGAGGAAAACAATAGAATGGACAAGACCAGAGATCTCCTCAGAAAATCAGAAATACCAAGGGAGCATTTCATGCAAAGATGAGCTCAATAAAGGACTGAAATGGTATAGACCTAACAGAAGCAGAAGATATTAAGAAGAGGTGGCAAGAATACACAGAACTATACAGAAAAGATCTTCACGATCCAGATAATCATGATAGTGTGATCACTCATTTAGAGCCAGACATCCCGGAATGTGAAGTCAAGTGGTCCTTAGGAAGTAAAGCTAATGGAGATGATGGAATTCCAGTTGAGCTATTTCAAATCCTAAAAGATGATGCTGTGAAAGCATTGCACTCAATATGTCAGCAAATTCAGAAAATGCAACAGTGGCCGCAGGACTGGAAAAGGTCAGTTTTCATTTCAATCCCTACAAAGGGCAATGCCAAAGAATGTTCAAACTACCACACAAGTGAACTCATGTCACACATTAGTAAAGGAATGATAAAAATTCTTCAAGGCAAGTTTCAGCAATAAGTGAACCGAGAACTTCCAGATGTTCAAGCTGGATTTAGAAATGGCAGAGGAACCAGACATCAAATTGTCAATATTCACTAGATCATTGAAAAAGCAAGAGAGTTCCAAAGAAACATTTATTTCTGCTTTATTGACTATGCCAAAGCCTTTGATGTATGGATCAAAACAAACTGTGGAAAATTCCTAGATATGGGAATATCAGAACACCTGACTTGCCTCTTGAGAAATCTGTATACAGGTCAAGAAACAACAGTTAGAACTGGACCTGGAACAACAGACTAGGTCCAAACAGGAAAAGGCATACATCAAGGCTGTATATTGTCACTCTGCTTATTTAACTTATATGCAAAGTGCATCACGAGAAACGCTGGGCTGGATGAAGCACAAGCTGGAATCAAAATTGCCAGGAGAAATATCAATAATGTAGGGTATGCAGATGATACCACCTTTATGGCAGAAAGCAGAGAACTAAACAGCCTCTTGATCAAAGTGAAAGAGGAGAGTGAAAAAGTTGGCTTAAAACTCAACATTCAGAAAACTAAGATCATGGCATCTGGTCCCATCACTTCATGGCAAATAGATGGGGAAACAATGGAAACAGTGAGAGAGACTTTATTTTCTTAGGCTCCAAAATCACTGCAAATGGTGATTGCAGCCATGAAATTAAAAGATGCTTACTCCTTGAAAGGAAAGTTATGATCAACCTAGATAGCATATTAAAAAGCAGAGACTACTTTGTCAACAAAGGTCCATCTAGTCAAAGTTATGGTTTTTCTAGTAATTATGTATGGATGTGAGATTTGGACTATAAAGAAAGCTGAGCACTGAAGAATTGATGCTTTTGAACTGTGGTGCTGGAGAAGACTCTTGAGAGTCCCTTGGGCTGCAAAGAGATCCAACCAGCCCATCCTAAAGGAGATCAGTCCTGAGTATTCATTGGAAGGACTGATGTTGAAACTGAAACTCATATATTTTGGCCACCTGATGCAAAGAGCTAACTCATTTGAGAAGACTCTGTTGCTGGGAAAGATTGAAGGCAGGAGGAGAAGGGGACAACCCAGGATGAGATGGTTGGATGGCATCATGACTCAATGGACATGAATTTGGGTAAACTCCGGGAGTTGGTGACGGACAGGGAGGCCTGGTGTGCTGTGGTCCATGGGATCATAAAGAGTCGGACATGACTGAGAGACTGAACTGAACTTTAAAACATGTCTGATAAATTTTGAGGGATTCACATTTATTCCTGGTTCCTACACACAATATGACTTAGAACTTCATACTGACTGTATCAACAAATACTTGACAACACCTATAATATGTTTGTTTACAAAAATGTCTCAACTATGTTTTAATGATCATAACAATACTACTACTTTGAATCATTCTTTGAAAGGAATTTCTAAGTACTTTAATGTGCCATGGACATAAGAGCAACCAGAACTGCAGTATTCATGGAACAGAGGTCTTCTCCGAGAAGGTGAGAAAATGGAAAAAGCAGAGGATTTCCATGTCACCAGGCTGAAGTTATGTCAAGAGACAGAAATGCCTATCTCTGTGCTTTTCTCCTCCATTTTTCTCATTTGCCATGGAATTCTCAGAAGATTAAAAAAAAATGTTAGGAAATGTCAATAAATCAGACACCCAAGAATGATTATGTCATGCATGTGTTGAAAAGTATAGCTTGGGAGATTCCACACCTCTAGGCCACTTCTAGTATGTTGAGTATGTTGTGGGAAATATAGAAAATCATCTGCTGTGAAATATGGCCAAATTAATGGTTTCATAGAACATTACTGGTTTAGCACGTTCTGTAGAGGCATGCAGGCATTCCAAATATTTCAATAAACCACAATGAAGAAACACCAAATAGCTGAGAGTGTTGAATAATAGGAAACAGCCTGGGGTAGAATAGACAGGTGGAGAGTGTGCATACTTTCGCTTTGATGCAAATTTCCAAGTCCACACACCATGGCTGTGGGTAAAGTTTTAATGCCAACAGTTTGGACAAGTTGCAAATGAGTTATCATAAATTCAGCAACTAGATCAGCATAAACCAAGCCAGACCATAAAATCACTCTGCAGACAGAATCCTGAAGCCCACTTCCCTATCCCAAGCACTCAGAAAGTAATAAAGGAGATAAGCAGACAGTACAAGGAATCTGAGCACTCACCTGGAAAAGACTGAGTCATCAAAAGCAGACTATCTAAAGTAACTCAGAAAAGAACTATGAATCTGAATTGACCATAAATTTAAGTTACTGCTCAAACTGGAGCACGTGGTGAGATCATTAATTGTCTACTTACTTTTCCCAACTCCCCAGGTAGGAGAGGACAGTGGAAGTGACTATCCACTTATAGGACATAAAAATGTATTTTGAATAGCATGAGTAGCTTAAGTGAATTTTTTATACAAAAGTACAGGTAAGCTGACTTAAATTCAGGAACCTCTTTGAAAATCCTGCAGTTCTTTGATTTATTCCTGGTAGCTAGCATATGATGACCATCAAAAACAAAACAAAACAAAAAGCACATCAGCTGAGAACCATACTAATCAGAATCCATAACTATCTATCAGTTTTAAAGTGAGAAAGAGAAGGATTTTCTGGAACTCAATAAATCTAAGGCAAAATTGCAGAAAGTAAAAATGAATGTAAAAAACAGTCATGCAATATTGCAAATATCTTTGAAGAATTAATGTGTCAGGAAGGTGAGCTGTTTGGAATCCTGAATAGAAGAACCTAAAATCAAAAATTAATCTTGTCGATATTTTGTTGTCTAGCAAATATGAGAATTCCTGTCACAAGAAAAGAGTAATCTACTTTAGATCAAAAGGTATATTTATTCATTTATTCAATACTTGAATGCTTACAATAATTGACCCCTGTGTTCTGCATTAGGCATTCAAAGATGAATAGGACATGAGCCCTGTCTGTAAACAGTCCATGATCTTCTGGGAATAAAAGACAATAAAACAAAGTGTCCCATAAAGGATATGAAATGCCATGATAGAGGGTATAGAGAGAGACAGGAAACATCTGGCTTGGAATGGTCAAGGAAGGCTTCTCTGAAGATGTGATGACAGTAACAGTGTTAGTCATCCAGTCACGTCTGACTCTTTGCGATCCTACGGACTGCAGCATGCCAGGATTCTCTGTCAATGGAATTCTCAAGGAAAGAATACTGGAGTGGGTAGCCATTTCCTTTCTAGGGGATCTTCCCAACCCTGGGCTTTAACGCAGGTCTCCTACATTGCAGGCAGATTCTTTACTATCTGAGCCACCAGGGAAGCCCACTCTAAAGGTGAGTAAAATCATAAGCAATTGAACAGTTATTGGCAATAATATCCTTAGCAAGAAGAATAGCATGTTATATAGCAAAGGACAGAAATGTTGATTTTTTTATAACACACTTAAAGGACAGATATTTTACATGAGAAAAAAAATGGGATATCTTAAGAATGAAGAGTAAGATACTATTCTAAATTGTACGTAAAGACCAATTCATACTGGTCAGTTAACATTAAAATGTCATAACAGAACATATGAATTTTGTCTTTAAAGTAAGGGAAACTTATCTCTAAATCAACAGTAAAATATAATCAGATTTGCTCTTCAGTAAAAGCAATATTCTTGCTACTAGAGAGAACTGTTTGACTGGAAACAAGAATAGATTTAAGGAAGTATTCTAGGTCTTGAAAATTCAAATATGACTGACTAATCTGAGATGTTTAGATTAATAGTAGGAGAAAAATACAAGTTAGGTTACTGAGCTGCCGGGAGCCGTCAGCTACTCTGAGATGTTTAGATTAATAGTAGAAGAAAAATACAAGCTAGGTTACTGAGCTGTGGGAGCTGTCAGGATGCCCCTTTACTCAGATGACTGAGAAGGAAACTGCAGAGCGCGGGGCATCCCAAGGCAAGGCCCCTCCTGGTATTTTTCTTGGGAAGTTCTGTTTATGCTAGGAACATTAGCTTGTCTCAGTAGGTCAGTCCCAGTTAGAAAAAAACTCTCCTGAGATAATTCTCTCAGACAGTATTTCCCTCAGGGGATTGGGGAAGGCAGATTCCCGTCCCAGAGGACAAAGGAGGAATAAGGGACATTTAAATAGAGTAGTACACCTCCTACTCCTTACTGGAGAGTTTACCAAGAGTTCTCTGGGGGTCATGGCAAGGCCACCACCAGAAGGGCTCATACTTGGGTCACCTTTCCACCTCCCACTCCCCCACCACTCCACGGAAGAGGCTCCCTTCTTTGTAGAAACCAGGGTGGAATGGAACTTAGGAATGCTCATAACTGTGGCCAGCATAGTTGGAGACACTGATTGCTTTAGGATAATGTAGACATAGGAATCCATTATAGTAGTTATATAAGGTTAATAGGGTTTTATTGCTAAAGCAGTGCTGCTAAACTGCCTCTTTGTCCCCTTTCCTATAAGAACCGGAGTGTCAGAACAGAATGAGACAGGTAGTGGTTGAGGTTAATAGAATAAAACAGTTTCAAGCTTAAGCCCTTCCCTCTAGCTTCTACATAGTTGCACCTGATAAGAGAAATGTAACCTTTCTACTTAGATTGATGTACTTATCATGATTGAATGAAGTATGCTGAAGACATTCAAATGGTAAACATGCTATTGTTAAATCTAATTATGCAGAAATCTGACTTCTGCAAGGGGAATGTTTCATGATAGATTGGGGAATGAGCTCAATGATAAGGTTGCTATGGAAGGTAGAAAACAAAAAAATGTATAGAATGATAGGTGATGTAATGATGTAATGGGGATGTTTTTTGGCTATAAAACTGTAAACCAACAACAATAAATGAGAGAGACTACTCCATCAACACATTGACTCAGCTCAGTTCTTCGCCAATGCCACTCATCCCTCAAGACCCTGGACCCACTGGGGCTGGACTCCAGCACTGAGCAAATTGGATTAGCTGATTGGATGTGAGGAAGTGGAGAGAAAGGAAAAATCAAGTATGAGCCCTGATTTCTGCATTATTGGCAAGATAGTAGTTGATGTTACTGGCTGAATGTAGAATGTAGGAAGAGAAGGGGTTGTTTGTTTTCCAAAGCAGGGACTGTGAAGATATATTTCACATATTCGAGACTGAATAAGATATACATAGGAGTTACTCATATTTATCAAAATGTGTAATGAGTAAGCAGCCATATATATCAAAGCTCAATAGAACCTTTCATCGTGAAAGTGTTGATTTTGCCATTCTTCAGATGTATAGCGACATGTGAAGTAATGTGTGTGAGTCAGAATACCCTGAGGAAATGCTGAGAATTAAAACTGAAAAGGGACAAGGGGAAACCTGAAGAGAACTGAACTTTTAAATGGTGAATAAAAGGAAGCAGAAGTTATATGAGAAAAAAGAATAGAAATGTTTAGCTATTAAGGAAAGATGAAATAAACTCCATTATTTGGAAATAATGGAGATAAATCAACTCCATTTTTAGCTCTGGAGACCAAGAGGAGGCATAATTCAAAAATAAAAAATGTTTATTAATAAATTCTGCTTCTCAGTGGAAGTAAGACAAATTGAAAACTATGAAATGAATGCCTGGGCATCCTGAGATAGATGAAGTGATTGAAAAATAAGGGAAGCATTATACTGGATAACCTACTAAGTTTTTAGGAAGTTTAGCTACAAATTAGGGAATGTACTTGAAGTTACATAGAAAGTACCAGACTGAATTTTATTATTTTTAATATAGAAAAATTGAAGGGGGAAGGCTATTAATGAGTAAGAAGTTGTGATATGCAAGATAAAGATTAACTGTTGACCATGATTCATTAGCAGATCATGGTTATTACTGACTTGACACATGGTATTACTGCACAATAGCAGACCACTTTTTGGTAGTAAAGGCATAAATTTGAATGAAGAAGCAGATATTGGTAGAATTGGAATGAGGACAAAGATTTGAAGAAATTTACATTTAATGACTTTCTCTTCCTGTGAAAGCATGTGGTCCTCTGCTGAGAGTATTAGGGGAGTTCAGGTATGAACTGAAGACAGTGGGAAATATCTGGAAAGGAAGTTTTAAAAACTGAGATTGAACACATGGAAGACTTGCAGGTCATGAGGAGGACTAAGCTAATACTATTAATTATTCCTTTGTATTGGATCGAATTTACATGTTTCTGAAATTCCTTCATGCCATGTTGGGTAAATAGTTTGCACAGGCAGACATTACAGAGTGAATATAAGGTGGAGTATCATAGGAGGCTAAGAGGGAGGACAAGGGCTTACTGGATTTAAGGACTTGGGAAAGAGTTGGGGTCACAGAAAGAATTACGGAGTTTAAAGTGAGAGTCACTCAGTCATGTCTGACTCTTTGTGACTCCACGGACTGCAGCCCACAAGGCTCCTCTGTCCATAGAGTTCTCCAGGCAGAAATACTGGAATGGGTTGCCATTTCCTTCTCCAGGGGATCTTCCCCACCCAGGGACTGAACCTGGTTCTCCCACATTGCGAACAGACTCTTTACCAACTGAGCCATCAGGGAAGCTTATGGAGTTTAAAATAAGTAGGAAAACAATAAATCCAGTGCAGAGATAAGAGATAGGAAAAATGAACATGTCAGCAAACATGAGGTCTTTAGTAGTTGAAAAAGAGGAGCAGTGAGAGAAAGCAGGGGAACTGGACAAATTCTAGGGATTCAGAATGTGATGTATTGTTCAATGTCAGAAGTAGACTTGGCCAGAATGGTGTCCATTAAAAGTCTCCTTGGTCTTAATTTAATGATACACTGAGATGATATAATAGATCGAAACAATCAGACCAAAGGGCTCCTACATTTTCAGGCTCTGTATCCCATTAGCCTTCCTTTTCAGTATCACATTTTGGTATAAATACTAGATGTTTACAATAGGATGACCACAAATATTCTTTGCCTCAGTGTCTTACTGATACAATTTTGAATTCATGCAACTCTTATAAAAATGTAGTAACTTTTACATACTTAAATTAACCTATGTAAAACTCTTAGCCTCGTTAGAGTTCAGAAGACAAGTAAATGCTGGCATTGTTTTTTACTAAATATGCAAAAATTATGATGAAGGGATGAATTGGGAGTTTGAGATTAATAGTTGCAAACTATTATATATAGAATGGAAAAACAACAAAGTCTTACTGTACAGCACAGGGAACTATATTGAATATTCTGTGATAAACCATAATGGAAATGAACATGAATGTTCATTTCTCTTTAACAAGATGTGTATATATATATATAAACACACACATATATGCATGTATATATATATATATATATATATATATAGCTGAATCACTTTACTGTACAGCAGAATTTCAAGCAATGTAAATTAACTATAATCAATAAATTAAAAAAATAAAATGAATATACTAAAATTAAACAGGCTTTTCTTTTTTCCCTCTTTTTTAAATATAAATTTATTTATTTTAATTGGAGGCTAATTACTTTACAATATTGTATTGGTTTTGCCATCCATAAATATTACCTAGTTTGAGGTAAATAAACGTAGTAAATGTCAATAGACAAAATTAATTTAAATTAGCATATTACCAGATTTCAGAACCCTATGTGTATGTTTGTCACTCTTTGTGACTCCATGGGCTATAGCCTGCCAGGCTCCTTTGTCCATGGAATTCTCCAGGCAAGAATACTGAAGTGGATTGCCATTTCCTTCTCCAGAGGGTCTTCCTGACTCAGGGATGAACCTAGGTCTTCTGCATTGCAAGCAGATTCTTTGCCTTCTTAACCAGGGAATTGGACATGTAATCAGAAACTCTGTTTATAGGCATAGTTTTAAGATAAGTAGAATCATTTAGGGATTAATGAAACAAATGCTGGCAGCGCTTTGAAGTTAATTTGAGGAAGAATTACCATCTTAAAAGGTATTTGTGAGGTAATAGTCTCTCCTTATTCATCTGAAGTTTCATGTGATTAGTTGCTTTTATTGTGGGAAATGAACAAAACATCTAAGAAGAAATTCGCATGGGTATTCATGGGCGAGGCTTTTGTGTTACATTAATTGGACTCTAAGAAAGTAATGTAAACCTAAGTATGTTTAATTAAGAGAAAAGAAAAAAATAACGGAATATGTAGTCTCACCTAATATTTTAGTTCCTGATAGTTGCCAACACCCTAATGGTACAACTGATTTTCAATCTTAACATGACTTTTGTCTGACTTAATGGATTCTGTTTTTTCAGGCAGTAACCTCAAAATTTCATAAACTGCTTCCTTTTTGTTGATGGAACCAACTGGGGAAAAGTTTAAAGTATTTATTAAGGAGGTTGCAAAAAACACTAACGTCCTACCTTAGTTAAAAATTTCTAAATTTATAAACAGTGAAGACAATCATATTGATTTTAAATACTAAGCTTTTATAAATGCTCTGTCTAAAACTTTTTGGGATCAAAGCAACTTGCACAGCACAGCATTCAGAATTAAAATTATAACAGTCAATGATTGGATCATATCAAAAATCTAGAATTTAATGAATAGTGTCTTCACAGCATCTCCCACACACTCTTTTAACTTACTTTTTCTTCACTACAAAAGTAATACAGAATAGTAAATTAAATTTGGAGAGTCAAAATAGTAAACACATAAATTATCAGTCTCATCAACCTACCACAAAGTATAAATTTCTTTATTTATATTTGATGGGAAAAGCTCCTTCATTATTAATCAAACAATTGACTGAAGGAAAAATGATCTTTTTAATTAGTAGTGCTGGAACATTTAGACTTCCATGGGCAAAAGCCAACCCAAAATTAACACACACACATGCATAGACCCTCAACATATATCTCACCTCACACGTCATGAAAATTAACCAAAAATGAATTACACACTTAAATATAAAACTTTAAAACTTTTAGAAGAAGGCACAAATTAAAATAAATGGGACTTGGAGTATACAAAAACTCAGACATGGCCAAAAAAGTATTAACTATAAAAGAAAAATGACCTAGTGCAAATATCAATGTAATATAAGGGCAATAAAATAAATGTTGCTTTGTGAAAAACTGAAAACCTAAAGCCAGTTAAAGAGAAAAGATAAAGATATTCGTACCATATATCTAAAAGAGGAAAACAAGAAAAGTTCAATAAGTGAAAAAAAACAGGCAAAAGATATAAATAAGCTTTTCACTAAAGATGTATGGAAGGCAAATAAGCACAAGAAAATATACTGAATATAATTAACCATTAGAAAACTATAGATTAAAACCACAATGAAATATCATTACATGCCTATTAGAGGTGAGGAAAAACATATTTCTGGTAAGAATGTAAAATGACTTAACCGCTCTAGTAATTTATTTGAAGGAATTTGTAAAACTTGGCTTCCCTGGTGGCTCAGGCAGTAAAGAATCTGCCTGCAATGTGGGAAACCTGAGTTTGATCTTTGGATCAGGAAGATCCCCTGGTGGCATGACAACCGTCTCCGCCACTCTTGTCTGAAGAATCCTGGACAGAGGAGCCTGGCTGGCTACAGTCCTTAGGGTCTCAAAGAGTCGGACACGACTGAAGCAACTTAGCCCACAGAAGCACAGCACTTACAAAACTATGCTACACTTGCAATATGATCCAGTAGCTATATCTTCAGACATTTATCCTAGAGAAATGAAAACTCATTTCACATCAAAACTTATATGAATGCTCATAGCAGCTTTTTTGTAGTAGCTAAAAATTGGAAACTATGCTAACCTTCAATGGGTGAATGGCCAAATAAAATGTGATACAGCAACACCATGGCTTATTAGTGAGGAATTACAAAAAAACACAAAACTGGAATGGGTGAATTTAACTCGGATGACCATTATATCTACTACTGTGGGCAGAAATCCCTTAGAAGAAATGCAGTAGCCATCACAGTCAACCAAGGAGTTCAAAATGCAGTACTTAGATGCAATCGCATAAACGACAGAATGATCTTTGTTGGTATCCAAGGAAAACCATTCAACATCATAGTAACCCAAGTCTATGTCCCGACCAGTAACACTGAAGAAGCTGAAGCTGAACAATTCTGTGAAGACCTTTTAGAACTAACACCCCACAAAATGTCCTTTTTATTATAGGGACTGGATTGCAAAAGTAGGAAGTCAAGAAACACCCAGAGTAACAGGCAAATTTGGTCTTGGAGTACAGAATGAAGCAGGGAAAAGGCTAATAGAGTTTTACCAAAACAATGCACTGATTATAGTACACACCCTCTTCCAACAACACAAGAATTCTACAGATGGACATCAAAAGATGGCCAAAACCAAAATCAGATTGATTATATTTTTTGCAATCAAAGATGGAGAAGTTGTATACATTCAGCAAAAACAAGACAGGGAGCTGACTGTGGCTCAGATCATGAATTCCTTATTGCCAAATTCAGATTTAAATTGAAGAAAGTAGGGAAAACCACTAGATCATTCAGGTATGACCTAAATAAAACCCCTTATGATCATACAGTGGAAGTGAGAAATAGGTTTAAGGGAATAGATCTTATAGACAGAGTGTCTGATGAACTATGGATGGATGTTTGTGACATTGTACAGGAGACATTGTACAAATAGCTGTGAAAAGAAGAGAAGTGAAAAGCAAGGGAGAAAAGGAAAGATATAAGCATCTGAATGCAGATTCCAAAGGATAGCAAGGAGAGATAAGAAAGCCTTCCTCAGTGATCAATGCAAAGAAATAGAGGAAAACAATAGAATGGGAAAGACCAGCGAGCTCTTCAAGGAAATAAGAGGTAGCAAGGGAATATTTCATGAAAAGATGGGCTCAATAAAGGACAGAAATGGTATGGACCTAACAGGAGCTGAAAATATTAAGAAGAAATGGCAAGAATACATAGAAGAACTATACAAAAATGATCTTCACATCCCAGAAAATGACAATGGTGTGGTCACTCACTTAGAGCCAGACATCCTGGAATGTGAAGTCAAGTGGGCCTTAGGAAGTATCACTATGAACAAAGCTACTGGAGGGATGGAATTTCAAGTGAGCTACTTCAAATCCTAAAAGATGATGCTATGAAAGTGCTGCCCTCAATATGCCAGCACATGTGGAAAACTCAGCAGTGGCCACAGGACTAGAAAAGGTCAATTTACATTCCAATCCCAAAGAAAGGCAATGCCAAAGAACGCTCACACTACCACACAGTTGCACTCATCTCACACGCTACTAAAGTAATGCTCAAAATTTTCCAAGCCAGGCTTCAACAATACATGAATTGTGAACCTCCAGATACTCAAGCTGGTTTTAGAAAAGGCAGAGGGATCAGAGATCAAATTGCCAACATCCGCTGGATAATCGAAAAAGCAAGAGAGTTCCAGAAAAAACATCTGTTTATGCTTTATTGACTATGCTAAAGCCTTTGACTGTGTGCATCACAATAAACTGTGGAAAATTCTTAAAGAGATGGGAATAGCAGACCACTTGACCTGCCTCTTGACAAACCTGTCAAGGTCAGGAAGCAGCAGTTAGAACTGAACATGGAGCAACAGACTGGTTCCAAATAGGAAAAGGCATATGTCAAGGCTGTATATTGTCACCCTGCTTATTTAACTTATATGCAGAGTACATCATGAGAAACCCTAGGCTGGATGAAGCACAAGCTGGAATCACGATTGCTTGGAGAAATATCAATAACCTCAGATATGCAGATGACACCACACTTATAGCAGAAAGTGAAGAAGACCTAAAGAGCCTCTTGATGAAAAGGAAAGAGACTGAAAAGTTGGCCTAAAGCTCAACGTTCAGAAAATTAAGATCATGGCATCCAGTCCCATCACTTTATGGCAAATAGATGGGGAAACAGTGGCTGACTTTATTTTTCTGGGCTCAAAAATCACTGCAGATTGTGACTTCAGCCATGTAATTAAAAGATGTTTACTCCTTGGAAGGAAGTTATGGCCAACCTAGATAGCATATTAAAAAGCAGAGACTTGCTCTTTCCCTCCGAGAAGGCAGCGGAGGCAGACTATACAGCCATGGCCAAGATTAAGGCTCGAGACCTTCGCGGCAAGAAGAAGGAGGAGTTGCTGAAACAGCTGGAGGACCTGAAGGTGGAGCTGTCCCAGCTGCGAGTGACTAAAGTGACAGGCGGCGCGGCTTCCAAACTCTCCAAGATCCGAGTGGTTCGTAAATCCATCGCCCGTGTACTGACCATCATTAACCAGACTCAGAAAGAG
This sequence comes from Antilocapra americana, assembly GCA_007570785.1. NCBI lineage: Eukaryota > Metazoa > Chordata > Mammalia > Artiodactyla > Antilocapridae > Antilocapra > Antilocapra americana. The sequence continues at coordinate 16,496,619 of ML662449.1, read as the reverse complement.
AACCTCAGGAAATTCTATAAGGGCAAGAAGTACAAGCCCCTGGATCTGCGGCCCAAGAAAACACGTGCCATGCGCCGCGGACTCAACAAGCATGAAGAGAACCTGAAAACCAAGAAGCAGCAGCGGAAGGAGCGGCTATACCCCCTCCGGAAGTACGCAGTCAAGGCCTGAGCATCCAACAACTGTCAATAAAACAGACAGACCACTGGCTGGCAAAAAAAAAAAAAAAAAAAAGCAGAGACATTACTTTGCCAACAAAGGTTCATCTAGTCAAGGTTATAGTTTTTCCAGTGGTCATGTATGGATGTGAGAGTTGGACTATAAAGAAAGCTGAGCTCTGAAGAGCTGATGCTTTTGAACTGTGGTGTTGGAGAAGACTCTTGAGAGTCCGTTGGACTGCAAGGAGATCCAACCAATCCATCCTAAAGGAGACCAGTTGGATGTTCATTGGAAAGATTGATGTTGAAGTTGAAACTGCAACACTTTGGCCACCTGATGGGAAGAACTGACTCATTGGAAAATACCCTGATCCTGGGAAAGATTGAGGGTAGAAGGAGAAGGGGACGACAGAGGATGAGATTGTTGGAATGCATCACCGACTCAAATCAACATGGTTTGAGTGGACTCTGGGAGTTGATGGACAGGGAGGCCTGCATGCTGTGGTTCATGGGGTCGCAAAGAGCCGGAAAAAACTGAGCGACTGAACTTGCATGAAATGTTCCTTTGATATCTCTGATTTTCTTGAAGAGATCTCTAGGCTTTCCCATTCTATTGTTTTCCTCTATTTCTTTGCACTGTTCACTAATGAGGCTTTCTTATCTCTCCTTGCTAGTCTTTGGATCTCTGCTTTCAAATGGGTATATCTTTCCTTTTCTCTTTTGCTTTCACTTCTCTTCTTTCCTCAGCTATTTGTAAGGTCTCCTCAGACAGCCATTTTGCTTTTTTGCATTTCTTTTTCTTGGGGATGGTCTTGTACAATGTCATGAATCTCCATCCATTATTCATCAGGCATTCTATCAGATTTAATCCCTTGAATCTATTTCTCACTTCCACTGTATAATTATAAGGTATTTAATTTAGATCATACCTGAATGATCTAGTGGTTTTCCCTACTTTCTTCAATTTAAATCTGAATTTAGCAATAAGGAGTTCATTATCTGAGACACAGTCAGCTCCCAGTCTTTTTTTTTTTTTTTTTTTTTGCTGACTGTGTAGAGCTTCTTCATTTTGGTCGCAAAGGATATAACCAGTCTGATTTTGGTGTTGATCATCTGGTGATGTCCATGTGTAGAGTCTTCTCTTGTGTTGTTGGAAGAGGGTGTTTGCTATCACGAGTGCGTTCTCTTGGCAAAACTACATTAGGCTTTGCCTTGCTTCATTCTGCACCCAAGGTCAAATTTGCCTGTTACTCCAGGTGTTTCTTGACTTCCTACTTTTGCATTCCAGACCCCTATCATCAAAAGGATATCTTTTTTGGTTTTAGTTCTAGAATGTCTCGTAGGTCTTCATAGAACAGTTCAGCTTCAGCTTGTTCAGCATTACTGGTCGGGGCATAGACTTGGATTACTGTGATATTAAATGATTTGCCTTGGAAATGAACAGAGGTCATTTCTGTCATTTTTGAGACTGCATTCAAGTACTGTATTTTGGACTCTTTTGTTGACCTTGATGGATACTCCATTTCTTCTAAGGAATTCTTGCCCACAGTAGTAAATACAATGGTCATCTGAGTTAAATTCTCCCATTCCAGTCCATTTTATTTCACTGACTCCTAAAATGTCACCATTCACTCTTGCCATCTCCTTTTTGACCACTTCCAATTTGCCTTGATTCATGGACCTATCACTCCAGGTTCCTAGGCAATATTGTTCTTTATAGCATCAGCCTTTGCTTCTATCATCAGTCACATCCACAACTGGGTTTTGGTTTTGCTTTGGCTCCGTCTCTTTATTCTTTCTGGAATTATCTCTCCACTGATCTCCAGTAGCATGTTGGGCACCTATTGACCTGGGGAGTTCATCTTTCAGTGTCCTATCTTTTTGCCTTTTAATGTTGTTCATGGGGATCTCAGGGCAAGAATACCCAGTGGTTTGCCATTTCCTTCTTCAGTGGACCACATCTTGTCAGAATTCTACACCATGACCCGTCCATCTTGGGTGGCCCTATAGGGCATGGCTCATAGTTTCACTGAGTTAGACAAGGCTGTGGTCCATGTGATCAGATTGGTTAATTGTCTGTGATTGTGTTTTCAGCCTGTCTTCTCTCTGGTGGAGAAGGATAAGAGGCTTATGGAAGTTTCCTGATGGGAGAGACTGACTTAGGGGAAAACTGGGTCTTGTTCTGATGGGCAGGGCTGTGCTCAGTAAATCTTTAATCCAACTTTTTGTTGATGAGTAGAACTGTGTTCCCTCCCTGCTATTTACCTGGGGCTAAACTATGTTGGAGGTAATGAACATAATGGCGACCTCCTTCAAAAGATCCCATGCGCCCACTGCTACACTCACTGTCCCCAACCCTGCAGCAGGCCACAGCCAACCCTGGCCTCTGCTGGAGGCTTCTGGACATTTATGGGCAAGTCTGGGTCAGTCTTTTGTGAGGTCCCTGTTCCTGGGTCCTGGTGCACACAGGGTTCTGTTTGTGCTCTCCAAGAGTGTATTTCCCAGTCTGGCAGCTCTATGGTGGATCTACCTCCACTGGAGATGCTCAAACACAGTTCTGTCTCAGTCTCTGTGGAATCCTTGGGTCCTGCTGCACACAAGGTTTGTGTGAGCTCTCTGAGCATCTCTGACAGAAATGGAGTTTGATTCTAAACTTGAATTTTCCCCTCCTATCATCTTGCTGGGGCTTCTCCTTTGTCCTTGGGTGTGGGGTATATCCTCACAGCTGCTCCAGCGCTGTGCAGCCTAAGTTTAATTAGGTCCCATTTGTTTGTTTTTGTTTTTATTTCCGTTACTCTAGAAGATAGGTCAGACAGGACATTTTTTTTACTTTTGGCAAATGGTGTACTGCCTATTATTTTCTCTAAGACCTTTATAACGTCTGACCTAATATCTAAGTCTTAAATCCATTTTGAGTTTATTTTTGTGTATAGTGTTAGGAAGTGTTCTCATTTCGTTACTTTACATGTAGCTATCCAGTTTTTGCAGCAAAATTATTGAAGAGGCTGTGTTTATCCACTGTATATTCTTGCAACCTTTGTCAAAGATAACGTGCCCACAAGTGCCTTGGGTATATATCTGGGCTTTCTGTCTTCTTTCATCGGTCTATATTTTTATTATTGTGTCATTAGCATGCTGTCTTGAGGACTATAGCTTTTTAGTATAGTCTGAAGTCAGGAAGGTTCATTTCTCCAGCTCCATTTTTCTTTCTCAAGATTGTTTTGGTCATGTGGAGTTTTTCATGTTTCTATACAAATTGTGAAATTTATTTTTATAGTTCTGTGAAAAATATCATTGGTAATTTCACAGGGGTTGCATTGAATCTTTAAATTGCTTTGGAAAGTATGGTCATTTCAACAATACTTATTTTTCCAATCCACGAACGTGGTATATTTCTCCATCTGTTTAAGTCATCTTTTATTTCTTTCATCAGTATCTTATAGTTTTGTGCATATAAGCTTTTTTTTTTCTTTTGTTAGGTTTATCCCTAGGTATTTCATTCTTTTTTTTTTGCAGTAGTAAATAGGATGTTTGGAGAAGAAAATGGCAACCCACTCCAGTGTTCTTGCCTGGACAATCCCCATGGACAGAGGGGCCTGGTGGGCTACAGTCCATTGGATTGCAAAGAGTCAGACATGACTTAGTGACTAGACAACAACAACAACAAATGAGATGTTTCCTTAATTACTCTTCCCTATTTTTCATTGTTAGTGTATAGGAATGCAAGAGTTTTCTGTGTATTAATTTTTATCTTACAACTTTACTAAATTCATGGATTAGCTCTAACAAATTTCTGGGAACATCCTTAAGGTTTTCTATGTATGGCATCTGCAAGCAGTGAGAGTTTTATTTCTTCTTTTCCAGTGTGGATTCCTACCACACTTGCAGCTTCTCCCACCTAATTCATGGAGGCAATCTGCGAGCTAGAGGATCCCTGCAACAATGAACTCTTGCTTCTCTGGTAGTCCCAGGCTTTCCCCTGGACTCACTGAGCTTTCCCATATTAACCCTCTCAGCCTGTCTTCATGGAAGTCAACCCATAATCCTCTCCCTGGGGTCAGTCCTCCGAAGATGGAACCTCAGCTCCAAGTGTGCAAGTGCTTTAGGCATGCAAACAAGTATCCCAGGCTGGCAAATACCAGTTGGCATCAATCTCTGGGCTGAATTCTGTTTTATCTTCTGTGCACCTGTTGCTGTGCTCCCCACTGAGGTTCCCTGAGCTTCACCCTATCCTCACCCGTGAAGAAGTTTCCAAGTATGGGGGAACTTTTCTTCTTCAGAGCTCCCTCCCAGATGCACAGGTCCTATCCCAATATCCCTATCTATCTTTTTCTTATTACTTTTGCCCTAGCCTGTTATGTGGAGACTAGCTTGCCTTTTTGGAAGCCTGAGATCTTCTGCCAGCCTTCAGTAGGTGTTCTATAGGAGTCATTCCATATGCAGATGTAGTTCTGATGTATTTGTGGGGAGGAAGATGATCTCCGTGTCTTACTTCTCTGCCATCTTCCCTTTGTCTCCTGAACACACTTTTGAAAAGAAATCTGGGAAGTAAAATCAAGCACCAAATTTAGGTATGGGAAACAAAATATCTGGGGCAAGTGTGTGTTTATGTACTTCTGAGACCATAAAATGAAAATTCAAGACACTGTCTTTAAAGGTGAAAAAGTTAGTCTTCAGAGATTATATGCTTTATGATTCTGTACATGTAACAGTCATTTTTTATTTATTTATTTTTAAGTGGAGGATAATTGTTTTATAACATTGCATTGGTTTTTGCCCTACAACAATGCAAATCAGTCATAATTATATATATATATATATACACATATATACATGGGCTTCCCAGGTGGCAGTAGGGGTGAAGAATATGCCTACCAACACAGGATATGTAAGAGATGTGAACTTGATCCCTGGGTCAGGAAGATCCCCTGGAGGAGGGTATGGGGCATGGCAACCTATTCCAGTATTCTTGCCTGGAGAATCCCATGAACAGAGGAGCCTGATGGATGATAGTTCATAGGGTCACAAAGAATTAGAAACAACTAAAGTGACTCATCACACATGCATCCGTGCACGTATATCCCCTCCTTCTTAAACCTCCCTCCTTCCTCCCATCCCACACCTCTAGGTCATCACAGATCACCAGGCTGGGCTTCCTGTGTTATACAGCAGCTTCACATTAGCTATCTGTTTTATGATAGTGTATATATGTCAATGCTACTTTCTAAATTTGTTCTACCCACCTCAGAGTCTTTAAGTAAGATACTATACAGAACAAGAAGGGATTGTTGGTTTTCAATAGATGTGGTGAGTAGGGAAGATACATCTGTAAAGAGCAGGAAAGATCATTTCTTTGTGTTGAAAGAACAGTTCTGCATTTTCAGTGTGGAGATGATTACATAAATAACTACACAGAGAATAAAATTGCATCAAACTACACAGATGTGCACACACAAGAACATATAAAACCTGGTGAAAACTGAATAACATCTATATATTAGTTAGTAATACATCAATGCCAGTTTTCTGGTTTTAATATAATATTACAGATAAAATGTTCCATTAGGAAAACTTTAGTAAGGCTGCACACCATTTGTAATATTTTGCAACATCTCCTAAATGACAATTATTTGAAATCACACAAATTAAAATGTCAAAGAAGTAGAATAAAGGGAATAATAAAAATATGAGCAGAACTGAATTAATTTGAACACTGATACTCTGAAAAAGAAAATGATACAATATGCTTTTTAATTTTAATAAAGAAGTAAAATAACCACTTATGTGGCAAGTAAGAAGGAAGTATTAGGTAGATAATGTTATGGAAATAAGTGAAGCAGAATGAAGCAAAAGTCATTCAGTCATGTCTGACTCTTCATGGAATTCTGTCCGACAGTCCATGAAATTCTTTAGGCCAGAATACTGCAATGGGTAGCCTTTCCCTTCTCCAGGGCATCTTCCCAACCCAGGGATCGAATCCAGGTCTCCCACATTGCAGGTGGATTCTTTACCAGCTGAGCCACGAGGGAAGCCCAAGAATACTGGAGCAGGTAGTCTATCCCTTCTCTCGCAGAACTTCCTGACCCAGGAATCCAATGTGGTCCTCTGCATTGCTGGCGGATTCTTTACCAACTGATTTACCAGGAAAGCCCAAAGGAAACAACTAAACACAGGATGCTTTCTAAATTATAAGCAACATATTTTGGAGAAAATTATGCCCAATACATATGAAAACTATTGAAAGACTTTGTTTTTACACGTGAAAAAGAGCATTTCTTTGTGTTGAAAGAATAGTTCTATATTTTCAGTATGGAGATGCTTATATAAATATAAATTATGTAAATTAAAATAATATAAATATACATTTTGATACTTTCTGCTTATTAAAATAGTAGAATCAGTCTTAAATTTTTAGTGACATAAAGTCATCTGTGGCAGACAGTTAAGAGACTAGTTACATAAACTTTAAGAAATGGAAATAAACTATCTTCCACCAAAGTTACACAGATTAATTTCAGAGGCAATGTGGCCAACTCTGTTATAAGACTAGGGTATTCTTTAGAAACTCAAATCTTTCAGGGCATAAAATATAGACCACCTTAGTGCAATCTTGTTCATGAACTGAGAGGCATAAATCAAAAATAAATTAAGCTAAAATAAATATGTATTTGTTACAAAACTGCAATTCAGGGAGAAAAGTTTTCTCAGAATACTAGGAATTATTTGTATATTAAAATATGACAATATCCTACATTAATAAGCTAGAAGTGAAAATGTCATACCAAGAGATGAAAAAAAACAATTTTACTAAATATACTAGTATAGTATATATTTACTATCAGTAGATTTTAATGATTTTAAAAAATTTTTTAGCAATCTCTATATCCTTAACTAGATTAAATAAACAAATATATAAAAGTATATACATTCAACATTAGTAAAACATCAGTATAACATAATTTGAAGTATAGGAAAAAGAATGTTTCTTACACATGTCCTGTTTGTAGAGATAAACATATCAGTGTTAGTGGCTCAGTCGTGTCCGACTCTTTGTGACCCCATGGACTGTAGCCCTCCAAATTCCCCTGTCCATGGAATTTGCTGGGCAAGAATACTGGAGTGGGTAGCCATTTCCTCCTCCAGAGGATTTTCCAGACCCAGGGATTGAACAGCAGGTTCTTTACTGTCTGAGCCATGAAATATTCATAAGGCTTACACAGAGAAAATTATAAAACTTTAGAGAAACTTGCTTGAAACATCCTATATAAATTGAGAGATATTTAAAATTTATGAATATTCATGTTTATTCAAGTTTATGAATAGTTCAAGTTTCCAAATTTATAATCTGCAATTTCCTGGACTCTCTTTTCAATTATTTTCATGACTGCTTTACATACACATGTATCCATATTCATACATATATGTGAAACTCTTTTCTATTTTTATCTTCATTTTTCCAGTTCAGTTCAGTTCACTCAGTCATGTCTGACTCTTTGCGACCCCATGGACTGTAGCATGCCATGCTTCCCTGTCCATCACCAACTCCCAGAGCTTGCTCAAACTTGTGTCCATTGAGTTGGTGATACCATCCATGCATCTCATCCTCTGTTGTCCTCTTCTTCTCCTGCCTTCAATCTTCCCCAGCATCAGGGTATTTTCTAATGAGTCAGTTCTTCACATCAGGTGTCCAAAGTATCAGAGCTTCAGTATCAGTCCTTCCAAAGAATATTCAGGACTGATTTTCTATAGGATTGACTGGTATGATCTCCTTGTAGTCCATGGGACTCTCAAGAACATTCTGCAACACCACAGTTCAAAAGCATCAATTTTCTTCAGTGCTCAGCTCTCTTCATGGTCCAAATCTCACATTCATACATGACTACTGGAAACACAATAGCTTGGACTATACGGACCTTTAACTGTAGACTGGCAGGCTTTACTTTACTTGCATAAAAGGAGAGAGGTCTTATGGTACCTATTCAGCGAAAAACTAAGGAGAGCTCTCACTCAGCAAGCTGCTTCACATTCTGAAAGTTTCTTTCCTTTCCTAACATATTATTGCTTCCGTAAAGGATTCCTTATGTGACTTAACTTGTGGTTAAAGCAAATTCTGTGCAACCAGGATTGAAGGTGGGGAATGTTCTTTTCGTAAATAACTCAGCCCTCGATATTTGGCCCACTTAAGGTTTATCCTCTATAGAGCTGTCAATTGCAAGGGTACCCTTGTTAAGATTAGCTCCCAATATTACTCCTCCCTTCTATTGGTAGACTCTAAATTGTTTTATCTTTAAAGGATTTATCTATTACAATAATAAATCACATTTTTAGTGTAGGAATATATTTGGATTATTGATGTCTCCAATTTCAGTTACCTGGGTTTGTAAATACAGTTATTATTAGTTTATTCTAGTGTATAGAAATTTTTAAAAGATCTTAGATATGGAAGAATGCAAATACTCTTGCTTTGAATTCCATTTGAAATTGAAAGTGTTTTTATACTTTAAGTTAAAACTTTATTTCTTTAGTGGAAAGACTGCCAGAATGGTAGCGAAGTAACTTGATTCTAATAATTGTAATTATAGCTTTTATAATAGTTTGAGGAACTTACTATTTGTCAGCCATGATATTAAAAGTACTTTATGAGTATCTCATTGAATCATCACAACAGTCATGTGGGGTGTTGATAAGTTTCCTTTTTATTTTTCTGAGAAAGCAACTAAGGCTACAAAAGTTTAAGTAATTCACTTATAATCTCACAGCTAATGTGTAGTAAATGACCTAAAGTATATCTGACTATGCAAAAATTTTCTTCTTATTTGTGCAACAAATTTATGTATTTGAGGAGGGGGACTTTTTAGCCTAGTATGAATTTGGAAATACAATTTTTTTTCAGTAATTCTAGCAATATCATATTTGTCTTTAACTGGGAAATCAGGCAAGCATATTTAAAAAATGAAACAGTTGCAGATAGAGAAACTGGAAGTAGAAATAAGAGAAAGGAACAAGAGGTTAATTATGGAGCAAGAAGAGACTCTTGGAATTCCCTTTGTTAAGTTCCAAAAAAATTTACAACTAATAAAATTGAAGACTGTGTGTCAGCAATAATTAAAATAAAACCACAGACACTTATAAGAGTTCCCCAGTTTCTTGAACCATATTTATCTGTGTTCTTTTCTACCTCTGTTCATTTTTTCAAACTGCTGATAGAGATGACAGTCTTTGTAAAATTATAATAGCCACAGGAGAATTGATATATTCAGCACCAGTCTGAGATGCTTTACATGCACCAGTGATGCTCAATGTAATTTTGTGATTAAATCCAGATGCTTCTTTCCACTTGTAAAATCATATTAAAGAAAGTATAATGTAAAACATCAATCATGTCACTTTACTTGATAAATCATAAGGGATTCTTCTAAATAATCAAAGCTGCTAAATAATCTAAAAACATAAATGTCATTAAGAGAGAGTAAGTGAAATTCTCCTATGGGTTAACAGTTCAATTAAAATGAATATGCTTCATCAACACCTGTAATTTACAAGACAGGTAGATTAGGTAACACGATCCATGAGGTAATGGGATAAAAAAAAAAAGTCAGGGTAGTAGTATCAGCATAAAGAATTTAAAGACAGATTCTAAAATTTCTAATATTCAAGCTAACTTATAGCAAATCCATTTATTAACAGACTTTACAGTATAATTCCAGTGATGTGAAAAATTTTTTGTCAATGCCTAGCATGTGTTATCTTGAAAGAAGGCCACATATACAAAATATCTCTCTTTGTTCTAATTTAACTGAAAAGTAAATATATAAATATGTAAATTAAAATACAAAGATCAAACATTGTTAAAGACACATGAACAAAATTATAAGTAGGCACAAAAGCTGGATAAATTAACCTATGTTTGATAGAATCTCAGATACTCTAAAAGAGTTTTCTGGGTTGTAAAAGGAACATGGAGTTTTGTGAATTCTATTCACTTGAGTTCAAGCTTACAATTAGTAGATGTACTATTTTCAGGGACCTTGAAGGAGAAAAGGGTAATGTTATCAGTTATTTGGAGGTATATACACTTTTGTGCATGTTAGAGAAATGAGTCACTTTAAATACTATGTGTTTTGAGATGTTCATACAGGAATATTGAACTAAGCAGCAGGAAAAGACATTGGGCCTGGTTTTTGAAGTTCAGGAAACAATGCCCAAAATGTCAAAGGTGTAAATGAGCAATGACTTGCACTCCCATGTGGAAACAGTCAATGTGGTAGGCACTATAGGTGAGTCTTGAGCTAGTGACTTTACAAAGATTGGATTTATTCTGTTACAATTGGAAATGGTAACTTTTAAGAAGAAGAATGGTAGGGTTGACTTCATTTTCAACAGTTGTTAAGGATGGAATGGAAGAGAGAAAATTGGTGATAGGGAGTTAAAGCTGGTGAGATCTACATTCATTCTCAGAAACAGAATCTGGATTTTAGAGATATGTTTGCAATACAATTGATGAAGGCTGGCAAATTGATGGATGTAAAGTGAAGAAGATCAGAGTGGGAAAAAAAGTGAAAAAATACTTTTGCTTTTATAGCCTCAGTTTCAGTGTTAAAGCTGGAAAGCATCACTCAAAATTTAGTACTGCCAGTATACTTAGAAGGTGCAAGCTGGGGATTTTACAAGATCCGGGAGGTACACCATTTGTGGATTATATTTTAATGTTTTAGTTACTTGTAAAATATGTAAATGTAAATATCTCATAAGCAACTGAAAGTGTGCAAAGAAGTGATGAAGAAAAATTCCAAAGTCATTACAATTTAGATGTCAACAGAAGCTATAGGAATACTTGCAATCAGTCAGATAGAAGTTACAGATCAGAAATAGGGGGACTTTTTTAGTTTTAATAACATGTATGCGTATTTTTAGATAGTTTAAATTTGTTGAAGATTTAAATTCTCATGACCAATTTGAATCAAACAGCAAGTACTTTTGTTCCTAGATTATAAGATGGAAAAGTGGTTTTCTGTATTAAAATATGCAGATAATATTCCACATTGAGTTTACCAGAACTGTTTTCCCACAAGACCTAATTCTTCAGAGATCAAGAAAAGAAAGAAGCAAAATGGTTTGCCATTTGTTCTACTAGAGGCCAGCATTTATCCAGAAGTTGGTTATAGAGTTGTCATTGCTTGCCATTATCAGAAAAGTGAAAAACAGAAGTAATTCTGAATAAAAAATAAAGGGCCAACTCGAAACTGATGGGAAAGAGGATAATTTTTAGAAGAAACTTAAAAAGTTAACTCTCCAGATAGTGATAACTTTGCTTTGACTCTCTCCTGGTATCAGAAGAGAAGAATAAACAGCAAAGGAGTGTGTAAAAGAGAAAAACATTGATAGCACAAAAAACGATATTTCAACTCTTTGCTTCTCTTGAGAGTCTAACTGTATCTGTTTTTTTATGCCATTCTATTTCCCACCTCTCCCACACAACTCCTCAGTTGTGTGTGCTTCTAAATAGTGTTTGCTTTTTGACATGCAAACTTTGATTCAGATCCTACTTACTTTCCATAATCTTTACAGGTCGTAATAGATAATGACCCTTTGGCTTGAATTTGGTCATGTACCATTGATCATTCACTTGTTTTCTCTTATGGTTTAATTTAATCATTCTGGTTCATTTCAAAAGGATAAATGGTTTTCCACATGGTGTTTGGTTAATAAATTTATTCAATTATGCCCTTATGATTATTCCCTCTTGTAAGTTCTGCTTGTCTTAATCCTCTTTCTCTAGTATCATTCTAGAAAAATGCCATTAAGCTCAAGTTCTCCCAGGGTCACTCCCTCCACCATCAGCAGCACATAGACACATGTAGCTATCACTCCGTCTCATGAACTGCTGCATTGCATCCGTCTCTACAGCCCAGGACTCCTCTGGGACACTGACCAACTTGCTTAAGATACATTCTTCCTGCTTGAGACCTAACACAACCTTAACTGTCAAAAACACCCAGATATAAACAATCTAAAATTGTAGTTACATTACAGGAATGCAAACAATGTATGCTCAGCTACATGACTTCCATATTTTATATCTTGACTCCTAATACCACAAGATACATTGTCATCAAGTCACTCAAATATGTGAATGGGAGAAGAAGAATCCCTTAAGATAAGGAAATAATTATCTGAGACAGAGAGAAAAAGCAATGAAAGAGACATAAAGCAATGAAAATTTCTGAGGGTTCATAGCAGTTGTTCAGGGTTTGGGGGAGCAGGTGGGCACTCATTCATGTATTTACTTTGGTTGGAGAATCTGAACACCATTTCAAAGACATTTTTGTATGGCTGATTTCAAACGTGAGAGAGAAACTGATATTGGTTTTCCTGATCTCAGCATACTCGCCACTAAATCTGCTGATCAGATAAATAGGTTTCCATTCCCTGTTTTAAATCATGTTTTCCATGGGTCTAATTTCCTGCTCAATTCCCCCAAACTTCAAATAACTTTGATTTGTAGTTAAGTTTGTTAATCAACTATGCTGAAACACAGATCTTTATAAGTATTTAAATATTAAAATTGTTTAATATTTGAATTTACTTACCATATTACCTCATAAGTTAAGTACATAACTCAGCATGTATCTGCTCCTTTTAAAAATGAAGAATGACTTTACTTTCCAGGTTAGCTGCCAATGATATATATATTAATAACGCCTACTAAGCACTCCAACCCTCCTATCACTTCATTTTCATGAATTTAATTCTGTCCTCTATTCATCATCAACTTGTTTGCATATATCAGAAGACCTATGGTTCTTTTATTTTCAGATGATTGCTATACATATGATGTTCCAAAGTAATATTTTTATATACATAATGAAATTCATACTTGTCTTCCTCAGCCTGGGCTACTTTAACAAAATACCGTACATAGGGTTACTAAACAGCAGAACTTTATTCTCCCACAGCCTGGAGGCTGGAAGAGTCTAAGATCAATATACTAGCAAATTTGATTCCTAGTGAGAGCTCTTGTTCTGTCTTGTGGATGGCCACCTTCTCACTGAATCTTCACCTGGAAGGGAGGGAGGGTGGAGAGAACACCCTGCTCTCTCTTCTGGTAAGGAGATTAATTTCTATGATGAGAGCCCAATCCTCAAGATCTCATGTAATCTTACGTCAAAGCTCATCTCCAAATGCCATCAATAAGGTGTTATAACTTCAATATATAAATAAGAGGAGTAGAGGAAGAGATATTCAGTTCATAGCCATGCTTGTATTCAATTGTACAGCAAGGTATATACATTTAGTCTTGTTACTACTTTAACAATTTCCAGAACTTTCTGTCACACTTGATTATAGCATGGCATGGCCAAGGTGAACAAGTAAGCTTTACTTTTAGTTGTTTCTTACATATATTCCAGTGATTCTCTTCGATGCTTGTTGTTGTTCAGATGCTCAGTCATGTCTGAATCTTCACTACTGCATGGATTGCAGTAGGCTAAGTTTGCTGTCTTTCACCATCTCCTGGAGTTTGCTCAAACTCATGCTGATTGAGTCAGTGATGACATCCAAACATCTCGTCCTCTGCTATCCCCTCCTCCTCCTGCCTTTCATCTTTCCCAGCATCAGGGTCTTTTTCACTGAGTCAGTTCTTCACATCAGATGGCCAAAGTATTAGAGCTTCAGCTTCCACATCAGTCAGTCCTTCCAATGAATATTCAGGACCGATTTCCTTTACGATTGGCTGGTTTGATCTAATTGCAGTCCATGGGATCTTTAAGAGTCTTTCCAACACAACCATTTTGTCCACCAGCTCACTTATTCATTCTTTTGCCTCATTTATTCTTCTATTGATTTCTTCTAGTGTATTTTTTATTTCAGTTATTGTACTGTTCAACAATGTTTGCTTTTTATATCTTCTAACTTTTTGTTAAATATTTCTTTTGTCTTCTGGTTCAGTGCTTCCATTCTTTTTCTGAGATCATGGATCATCTTTGCTATCATTTCTCTGAATTCTTTTTGAGTGCATTGACAATATACCATACATAAGGTTACTAAACAACAGAACTTTATTCTATTAATGCATTGAGTGCATTCTTCTGCCTATCTTTTGAGTGCATTGCCTATCACATTTTGCATAGCTGCTCTTCTGGGGTTTTGTTTTTTTTTGTTTTTTTTATTTGGAACACATTCTTCTTTCTTACGTCATCTAACTTTCTGTATTTTGGTCTCTATTCTGCTGGCTACAGGGTCATTATTCCTTTGCCCCTGATGGATAAAGCCAGTCTAGAGGCTTGCACAGTTTTCTTGATAAGAGGGACTTCTGCCTATCTTTTGGTGTGTGGAGCTCTTCTTGTCCCTTTGATGGTCATAGTTATGTCAAGTGGTGTGCTTTATGTGGCTGTGGATTCAAAAAAAACTTTAGGATGCCTCTCTGTTGATGTATGAGGTTGTATTCCTGCCATCTTGATTGTTTTGCATGGGGTGTTCCAGCACTGGAGCCTACAAGCTGTTCGCTAGGGCCAGATCTTGGTATCAAAATAAGCCTCCAGGAGAGTTCATAACAATGAGTACTCTCTGATAGTTCTGCCACCAATGTCCTTGTTTTCACAGTGAGCCACAGCCATCCCCTCCCCTACTCCATCCCCCACCCCCAGGAAACTCTCTTAGACCTGCAGGTAGATCTAACCCAGTCATTGCTTTTTCCCTGGGTCCTTCTGCCTGAGACCTACGTGTGCCCTCCAAGAGTATAATCACTGCTTCCCCCAGCCCTGTGGCATTTCTAAAATCAAGCCCCACTGGCCTTTAAAACTAAATGCTGTTTCCAATTCCAGATCCTCAGGTTTGGAGCCTGACAAGGGCCTCAGTTCTTTCAATCCTGAGCAATCCTATTGGAGCAACTCTGCAATATAATAATTTTCCACTTTATGCATCACCCACCTGCCAGGCATGGGATTTGATCATGCTCCAAATATATCCTTCCTACCTTTATATTTTGTCTTCTTCTTTGTCTTTGGTTGTAGAATATATATGTGTTTTTTTAGTGGATTCCAGTCTTTTTTCTTGATAATTGTTCAGCAGTCAGTTTTGATTTGGTGTTTTCATAAGAGGGGGTAACCTCAAGTCCTTCTCTGTCTTGTCTCCACCTCTTCCTACTCACATGAAGTCCTTAAACACAGAACATTTCCTCACTGGAAGCAGAGATGAAGTCCAGCATGTAAGGATTTGGTGTCCAGCTGTTGGTTCTGACACATAGGGACTTGGTTACACCAGACAGTTGAATGAACTCATAAGTGGATTCTACCTAGAGCCACTGGACAAAGTATTCAGCCTGACTGACACATTGATTTTGGTTTGTTAAAGCTAGGAGTAGAGAAACAAGGAAAGCCAACCCAGATGGACTTCTGATGTACAGAGCACAGGATGCCGTCTGCTGCTTGTGATTCTGCACACTGCCTGACTCTGGCCCAGACTGGACTGGAAGAGGCCAACTACCTATTTTTTTAACATAACTTTGGTATTTCTTAAACTAAACTAAAATTGGCCATAAGATACCTTTTTAAATTACTTGTTTTATATGTATAAGCTAATTCATATTTTTATTTTAAGATTTTTTAATACTTTGATTATAAAAAGCAGCAGGGCTGTTGAGCTTAATTTACTATAAAATCAGCAGTTAACACGCAAAACAAATAGAATATGTAATGCATCTATTAAGATCACAGTCAAAAGTGAGTAAATAATTAATGTATTGCTTCTTTATAGTCATATTACTTTAAATTTTCAAAATCAGTTCAGTTTGGTTGAGTCGCTCAGTCATGTCCGATTCTTTGTGACCCCGTGGACTGCAGCATGCTAGGCCTCCCTGTCCATCACCAACTCCTGGAGTCCACCCAAACCCAAGTCCATTGAGTCAGTGACGCCATTCAGGCATCTCATCCTCTGTCGTCCCTTTCTTCTTCTGCCCCCAATCCTTCCCAGCATCATCCTTCACATGAGATGGCCAAAGTATTGGAGTTTCAGCTTCAACATCAGTCCTTCCAATGAACACCCAAAACTGATCTCCTTTAGGATGGACTTGTTGGATCTCCTTGCAGTCCAAGGGATTCTCAAGAGTCTTCTCCAACACCACAGTTCAAACATCAGTTCTTTGACACTCAGCTTTCTTTACAGGACTACTGGAAAAACCAAACCTTTGAATAGATGAACCTTTGTTGACAAAGTGATGCCTCTGCTTTTTAGTATGTTGTCTAGGTTGGTCATAGCTTTTCTCCCCAGGAGAAAGTGTCTTTTAATTTCATGGCTGCAGTCACAATCTCTGCATATAAGTTAAATAAGCAGGGTGACAATATACAGCCTTGACATACTCCTTTTCCTATATGGAACCAGTCTGTTGTTCCATGTCCAGTTCTAACTGTTGCTTCCTGACCTGCATACAGATTTCTCAGGAGGCAGATCAGGTGGTCTGGTATTCCCATCTCTTTAAGAATATTCCACAGTTTGTTGTGATCTACCTAATAAAAGGCTTTGGCAAAGTCAGAAAAGCAGAAGTAGATGTTTTCCTGGAACTCTCTTGCTTTTTTGATGATCCAGCAGATGTTGGCAATTTGACCTCTGGTTCCTCTGCCTTTTCTAAATCTAGCTTGAGAATCTGGAAGTTCACAGTTCACATACTGTCGAAGCCTGGCTTGGAGAATTTTGAGCATTACTTTACTAGTGTCTGATATGAGAGCGATTGTGCAGTAGTTTGAATATTCTTTGGCATTGTCTTTCTTTGGGATTGGAATGAAAACTGACCTTTTCCAGTCCTATAGCCACTGTTGAGTTTTCCAAATTTTCTGGCATATTGTGTGCAGCACTTTCAAACAAACTCTTGGAGGGCACAAACAAAACCTTGTGCACACCAGGACCCAGGAGAAAGGAGCAGTGACCCCACAAGAGACTGACCAGACTTTCCCGTGAGTGTCCAGGAGTCTCTGGTGGAGGCAAGGGTCCGTGGTGGTTGCTGCAGTGTAGGGGGCACTGAGTGTAGCAGTGTGTGCATGGGACCTTTTGAAGGAGGTCGCTATTATTTTCATTACCTCCACTATAGTTTGGCCTCTGGTCAAACAGGCAGGGAACACAGCCCTGCCCATTAACAGAAAACTGGATTAAAGATTGACATCAACAGAAAATTTTCATAACAGTTATACTCTAAATTGAATGAGCGCAAGATACTTCATTTTAACTATTTTGTTTCTGGCTCAGCACAATGTCTCACAGATTACTCACTCAAATGATTATTCTTGAATGACTGAATGCATCAATAAGTAGGTAAGTATTATGATTATTCATTGTTGTTTAGTGGCTGAGTCATGTCTGACTCTTTTACAACCCCATGGGCTATAGCCCAACAGGCTCTCTGTCAATTTGACTTCCCAAGCAGGAATACTAGAGTGGGTTGCCATTTCCTTCTCCAGAGGATATTCCTAACCCATGGATTGAACCCACATCTGCTCTGCCTTTTCTAATTCTATTCAAGTCATTGCATGATTAAAAAGAGTTACAGCAAAAGGAACGCAGATGTATAGAATAGACTCATGGACTCTGTGGATGAGGGAAAGGGTGGGATGATATGGGAGAATGGCATTGAAACATGTTAATTATCATATGTCTAATCAATCGCCAGCCCAGGATTGATGCTCGGGGCTGGTGCAACGAGATTTCCTGGGGGGAGGGAGGAGTAAGGGGGGTTCTGGAGGGGGAGCATACGTAAACCCATGGTGATATCATGTCATTGTTTGGCAAAACTAATAAAAGAAAAAAAAAGAGTGAATTATCTTTTATAATTTCTTCAATAATGTGGTTCTGGGATTGTATCAATCAATGTTTTGTTTTTAATTTTTAATTGCTAAGTCATGACCAACTCTTTGTAACCCCACAGACTATAGCCTGCCAGCCTTCCCTGTCCATAGGATTTCCCAGGCAAGAACACTCACTGGACTGAGTTACCATAGTATAGCACTAATCAGAAATCATAAATATACTAAGGACAGACTGTAAGTTAATATTATTTCTTAGATACTTTTGGCAAGTGAAGTAAGACTAAATGCACAAAGAAAATAGAGATGCAAAAAATATGCAAACTATATTTGCCTCAGGCAAATTTAATACATTTCTATTTTGTATTATTACTTATACTTCCAACATGAGACCTAAGTATACACATGTGCACTATGGAAAAATTGCATTGAGACACAAACTTTGTTTTGAAAGTTTGCCACTCAGAGATCTCATGGGGATTCTGAACTGGGTTTCTCATTTTCTACAGAAGCTATTTTAGTCCTACTATTTCGCTATATTCAATTCCATGTATGATCTGTTTCTCCCATCACAGTATAAAGGCAAAAATACAGTTCCTCAGTTTGGATTTAAGAAGAGCTATGACGTAGTCCACAGTGCTCTGGGCCAGAGCTAATCAAGTTTGGCTCCATCCCTGTTGTGGGTTAGTGAGTACATCTTTCAGGACCTCAGTGAGCAGTAGTTGTCATCCTAATTACTGCTTCTTCCTAAAAACCAATACAGTTAGCAGACATATGCAGGATGTTCCCTGTGTTTCCAGTTTTGCCCCCAGTTCCATTCTGCTTATTTCTCTTTATATGATGTATAAGAAACAGAATTTTATCTTAGAACTAACTTGTTACAAACAGAATGGCTTTCTAATGAAAATCACTGATCTTTTTATCGAGGGAACTAACTTCCCTTTCTTTCAGATATATATTTGTTCCATGGTGTACAGTATCTTTTCATCAAAATAAGCAAAAAATTAAGTAACATGATACCATATATCTGAGATATTTGGGAAATAAATTGTTAAAAAGCTTTATGCATATGAGAGAATGTTCCTTGGAAAAATACTAAGGACTTTTGAAAAATATATTTTTTCAAAATATATTTGTGGCACTGATGTTTAAAATTTCAGTAGTTTTTGTAATATGTTCTGCTGGTGTCATAACCGAGTACAGTGAATCACAATATTTTCTATTAACATGTTCTTAATCATCAAAAGTTTGAAAATCAGGAACTGAAAGAAGTGATTAAAGTTGCAGTCATCATCATGTTCTGTATTAGACATCAATGCACAGGAGAAATAAGTGAAGAATAGTTCTTTCTTACAACATGAAATGTATTAATTATAGACATTTCATTTAAAATTTAATTGAAAAATTAAAAATATATTTAGCCAAACATGCATTGGGATTGATAAGTTACTTTTTAATAGATGAGTAATAATAGTAAGTTATCCTGAAAATGCATGTTTCTTAAACAACAAAGACAAAATTAATATCACTTTTACTTATTCAATAAATTTGCATTGTACTACTTTATTTCAGGTACTCATCTAAATGATATGAAAGCATTAAAGTGCAGATCTCATAGAATGAGCAAGTCTAATATTCATGTAAAGGAATGAATGCAATTGTGATATATGTCTATATGATAAAAATATACATATATCTTTATGCATGTGAGAGAACATATGCACATATTTTTATCATATACCTGTGATAAAATATACAAACAAATATGCATATACATATATATATGATAAAATATGCAGTAATATAGCAGAATGTTTGCTTTACTTTAGGAAGGGACTTTCTAAGAAATAAACAGTTGAGCTATAGTCTACTTAGCAGATACTCTACTTGGAAAAATCTATATTCTATGTATATAAATCAAGCAATGGTGGAGCATAAAATATGTGTGTTACCCTAGAGTTACAAATTTTTAAGAAATATAGTCTCTTTCCTCTAGAAACTTGTAACATAGTAGCAGATACTTGACACTTGCACCCAGTTCTAATATAAGTAAATGTGCTTAAAGTTGCTTCATGTGATTTGTGCTCGCTATTTTCTGGTCCAGTTCTGAAAATTTCTATAGTTCAACACTTTTTATCCTCCACTAATATAATGGATAACATTTGCTATCATATATGTGGAAACTAAAGCTAGAAGAATAAGTTTTCCATGTCATAAGTATAACAGTGTGCTAAACATGAATTCAGTTCAAGTAATCTAACATACAGTCTGCTCTTAATTTCTATCATAAGAAATGAATGTTATGATGTAAGTGCAGTACTATAAAATCATTAAAAAGTATATTTCTGGTTGATGTTCTCTAAGAAGGTGTCAAGATAGATTTGCTCAAATGTGTGCACCTCATTCACTGTTTCTTCAATTCAGATATGCTTTCATGGAAACTTGACAACAATCGTATTGACGTTACACTGGCAATACAAGTGATAATAGCAACTTAAGTCTAAAAAGACCCTCTGAAATTTCCCTGGTGTCACAGTGGATAAGAATTCACTTGTCAATGCAGGGGATGTGAGTTCATTCCTGGTCTGGGAAGATTCCACCTACCACAGAGCAACTGAGTCTGGGCACCACAACTACTGATCCAGCATTCTAGAGCCAGTGAGTCAAAAATAAATAAATACATAAATTATTTAAAAGACCCTCCGGATTTCACCTGGAGATTTCTCTTGATTTATTTGTAGAATATCCACAAAAGGTTAAATCTACAATTACAAAAATACATGGATAATGATAAGAAAGAAGAGGCTTGTATATTAAGCAATAATGACAAAACAAATGAATTATGAATGAACAAATGTTTCATAAAAATTCATTCAGAAGAGTAATCAAGGAAATAATAATTTAAAATGTAAAACATGTTCCGATGACACCAACAAAAAAGAATGAGAGATAAAAATAAAAAGGGAGAAAGAGGAAGGGAGGAAGACAGGGACTGGAGGGAGGTAGGGAAAGAAAGGAGAGGAGAGGTGGGGATAAAAAAAGAATGAAAGGAAAGAAAGAAACTTCAGACCGTCAACTATAACACAGACTTGAAAAGAAGCAACTGTCATATTTTATAGAGAAAAGAACAAAAGAATAATATAATCAAAGGCCTATTTATAGTTCATGATCTTTAATAAAGCAGTTTCACTTCTATGAAGTAAAAGAACACACAACTGTTCAACCTTAATGAAATAATTTAAAATATGTGGATGGACCTTCATGAAAGCATTGAATATATAAATATAGTTATTGATACACAAATATTTAAAATGAACAAATCTAAAACATGTATACAGGCTTCCTGTTGTTGCCTGCAGATGGATATGTATTGATTTTTGTCAGAATCAAGATTATTCATTATCATTTAAAAATATAAAAAATGTCTACCAATTCTTTGACTCTGTTTAATATATAACTCTATAACACTATACTATTTGATAAGATTCTGATGAAATGAACTGAACACAACACAAACAGAAAGATATACTGTGCTCATAGATTGGAAGAATTAATATTGTTGAAATGACCATTTTACCCAAGACAATCTACAGAATCTATGCAATCCCTTTCAAAATGATAATAGCATTTTTTTTTTTGTAGAACTAGGAAAACAACTATAAAATTTGTAAGGAAACACAAAAGATGCCAGATAGCCAAAACAATCTTAGAAAAAAATCAAAGGTGAAAGTATAATAGTTTCTGATTTAAAACTATACCACAAAGTGGCAGTCATCAAAGCAGTATGGTACTGACACAAGAAAATTTGTCACAGGAGTTTTGCATTCAGGATAGATTTATGACATTTTATCCAAATTGTCATATATATAGATGCATATTATATATAATTTTATATATGCATATATATAATATAATAATTAGTATACATATAATAATTTTATATGTGCATATATATATAATTTCCATATTTTTCTACTTTTTGTTTATTGCCTAGTGACATTCCATAGTAGAAACATTTCACAGTTTGTTTTATTATGTATCTGCTGAACGGCATCTGGTTTGCTTCCAATTTGAGGCTATTATAAATAAAATTTTGTCATTTACCTCTGTTAAATAAATGCAGCCATGCAGTGTATCCCCATTTGAGATTGACTTATTCACTAAATATAGCATATCTGAGACCCATCCAAGTTGTTACATGTATTAATAATCTCTCTTTTTATTCCTGAGTATGTGTATGAATGTTCAAACTACTGCATAGTTGCACTCATCTCACATGCTAGTAAAGTAATGCTCAAAATTCTCCAAGCCAGGCTTCAGCAATACATGAACCGTGAACTTCCAGATGTTCAAACTGGTTTTAGAAAAGGCAGAGGAACCAGTGATCAAATTGCTAACAACCGCTGGATCATCAAAAAAGCAAGAGAGTTCTGGAAAAACATCTATTTCTGCTTTAGTGATGATGCCAAAGCCTTTGACTGTGTGGATCACAATAAACTGTGGAAAATTCTGAAGGAGATGCAAATATCAAACCTCCTGACCTGTCTCTTGAGAAACCTGTATGCAGGTCAGGAAGCAACAGTTGGAACTGGACATGGAAAACCAGACTGGTTCCAAATAAGAAAAGAAGTACATCAAGGCTGTATGTTGTCACCTTGCTTATTTAACTTATATGCAGAGTACATCATGAGAAATACTGGCCTGGAGGAAGCACAAGCTGGAGTCAAGATTGCCGGGAGAAATATCAATAACCTCAGATTTGCAGATGACACCACCCTTATGGCAGAAAGTGAGGAAGAATTAAAGAGCCTCTTGATGAAAGTGAAAGAGGGGAGTGAAAAGTTGGCTTAAAGCTCAAGATTCAGAAATCTAAGATCATGACATCTGGTCCCATCACTTCATGGGAAATGGATGGGGAAACAGTGTCAGACTTTATTTTTTGGGCTCCAAAATCACTGCAGATTTTGACTGCAGCCATGAAATTCAAAGACGTTTACTCCTTGGAAGGAAAGTTATGACCAACTGAGATAGCATATTAAAAAGCAGAGACATTACTTGGCCAAAAAAGGTCTGTCTAGTCATGGCTATGATTTCTCCAATAGTCATGTATGGATGTGAGAGTTGGATGGCAAAGAAAGCTGAGCTCCAAAGAATAGATGCTTTTGAACTGTGGTGTTGGAGAAGACTCTTGAGAGTCCCTTGGACTGCAAGGAGATCCAACCAATCCATCCTAATGGCAATCAATCCTGGGTGTTCATTGGAAGGACTGATTCTGAAGCTGAAACTCCAATACTTTGGCCACCTCATGCAAAGAATTGACTCATTGGAAAAGATCTTGATGCTGGGAAGGATTGGGGGAGGGAGGAGAAGGGGACGACAGAGGATGAGATGGCTGTATGGCATCAACGACTTGATGGACATGAATTTGGGTAAACTCCGAGAGTTGGTGATGGATAGGGAGGCCTGGTGTACTGCAATTCATCGAGTCGCAAAGTTGGACACAAATGAGTGACTGAACTGAACTGATGTATAAGTATGCATGTATAAGGGTTATGCATACATACATACATTTTTCAATACATGCATACACTAATTCTTATACATGCTATGTATGTATAAGAATTATTTAACCATTCATGATTGAAGGACACAATTGTTTCCAGTTTTGAACTACTACAAATAAAACTACTCTGAACAAGCAGTTGCAGGTTTTTATTTCTCTAGGCTAAATGCCTCAGAGTGCAATTACTGGATCGTGTGGTCAATTACCACTATCTTCACACGTAGAATTCACTTAAGTTCTCATTCTATGAGTGCATTAAAACAACTCACATAACTTTCTGCATAGTGAAAATATATAAATAAAGATCACTTTTACCACTTATTTTAGCTGCTTTCTTTAAAAATAAAGTGGTTCATCAATAAGTTGCAAATAATTTCTTGATCATAGGTTTAGTACTCAGTTGGGAAGAACTGAAAATGTGTAAGACCAACTTCGTATTTTAGTGTAGATAGTAATTTATTTGCTAAAGTATACTCATATCACAAAATAGTATAGATTCTCCAAACACCAACTGAAGTACAATTGAGAGGTGAGTCATTAGCCTTTTGCATTGATAATGAGAGAAAATAAAATGTGAGTCTAGAAACAACGCTTTCTAAACTATGATACGTAATCCATTTCTGGATATACAAATCCCTCATTTTAAATAGATTTTGCCAGCTTTTTCATAGTGAAGTGAAGTGAAAGTTTCTCAGTAATGTCTGACTCTTTGTGATCCCAAGGAATTCTCCAGGCCATAATACTGGGGTGGGTAGACATTCTCTTCTCCAGGGGATCTTCCAAATCCATGGATCAAACCCAGGTCTCCTGTACAGCAGGCAGATTCTTTACCAGCTGAGCCACCAGGGAAGCCCACCATTAATATAACACAAGAATGAAGCAGGAGAGAAGAAAAAAAAAATGTTTTATAGAAACTTAGAAAACTTAAAGTTATTTTGCACAAAGTTTCTCTCCTTCACACACAAAAAAAGAGTATTGCAAGAAATAATATCCATCTGTGAATGTTACTAATGAAATAAGAAACAGAAATCTCTATGTTATAAAAATTAGAGGCCTTTGGGATATAAAGCAGAAATGCTACCCATGTACTGATAATACTGAAAAATAATTATTAGTGACAGAAAACACTGCATGCTAACATTTTAATACCATTTTTTTCATTAACCAGCATGTCTAAATAGTACCCTCCCCCAAGCCCATAAATGACTCTGAAATACTCTCATATTAATGAGCTTCAATGAAATACTTAAATAATATGTAGATGACTACAACATTACTTAGAAAAGAAACACACCTCTCAAACTAATTAGAGTTCTTGAATGACATTGAAAGAGGGAGCTGGTTCAATCATTTTCTCCTGCACTAGATTTAATTGACATAGATATAATGCCAGTGATAATTTTATGCAATTGCAAGATCAAGAGTTTAATATATCTGGCAGTAAGGCAGAGATTTTCTTTCTCCAACATGTTGAATAAACCTCTCTAATCCTTTTCCTTTAACGCTTCCTTATTCCCAGGCTTAAGTTTAATAAAAAGCTAGAAAAATCAAGATTCCATTAGGCTTCTCAAAGCTCAAGAATAGAGGGGGGAAAAAAATTGCTATCTCAGAGAGTTTGTGGCTCAGAATCATTAAAAAAGACTAATGGCAAGATCATAGGGCTAAGTTTACAATTGCCCTTGAGGATCTCAGAGTAAAGTTGATATACTTTCATCTTGCTTCCAAATCACCAAAACAGAGGCAGGAATCCAAAAGGGATGGATGATAATAGTTTACAAGGTGTTGCAAAATGTTTCATTGGATGTTCAATTTGTTATGCACTTGTGCTTGTTTATACACTTACAAGTTATCCTAAAACCTTGCTATATAGAACTAAGATATTCTGATATAATAACTTCTACAGTATGTTTCCTGAAACATTTTAACATTTTGTAGTTTAAAATTGTGATGGTCTATCTAGGCCATTTGGTGGAGGCTATGAAAAGCATACTTACTAAAGCCTTTGAAATAAGCCAAATGACTATAAATGAAAAAACTCCTTTTTACTTTGTTTTAATTATAAGCTAAAAACTGAAGAACTCAGGCAAGTCTGGAGTCTGGGCCCTGGGAAATTTGGCTTTCCTTTAGTTTGTTTTATGTTTTTCATTCTAACACCTTGAATAAAATGCCTAGTTCATAATTTTGTTTCTTTCTTCAATCTTGGTCATTATTATAGATATTGATATACAACATTCTCATTTTTATTGTTTTCTGAGGCTTCTGTAATTATGGTTTTTATTGACCCTTAGAAAACCAAGAATCTTTTATTTTTATTTATTTATTTATTTATTTTTGATTTTTTTTCTTTACATTATTGTGTTGGTTCTGCCATACATTGACATGAATCCGCCATGGGTATACATAACTATCTTTAAGGTTTTCTTAAATTTTGATTTAACTATCTTTCACTGTTACTCTGTTTTTCTAACCATATTTTAATTTGGATACATAGTGAAAATTTTATATAGTCTCTGATATGTCTCTTTTTAAAAATTTATATAGTTTTCTTTGTGGTCTAAAGTATAATTACTTTTTTAACAATAGGCCATAGAAATTAGAAAGGCAAGTTGCAAAGTACAATTTAATATATAAGTATTCATTCTTTTGAATCTATTCTTTAAACAAATATAGAAAAAAGTTTGTGCTGAATTTACTAAGTTATCTGAAATCAAATAATATAATCAACAATATGCTTCTTTTTATCTTAAGAGTATTATTTCAGTAATAAAGTAGTAAAAATATGAAATTTATAAATATATATAAAATATATGTATATATATTGAATATATAAATGTAATTCCATATAATAGAATACACTATACATATAATAGCAAACTCCAGTAGACAGTGAAGGACAGAGAAGCCTGGTGTGCTGCAGTCCATGACGTGGCAATAAGGTAGCAAACAGTCAGACTGTGATTGAGTAGCTAAACACCAACAACAATAGAATAATACACAACCATTAAAATTCATGGTATAAAGAACAATGCTATGAGTTTTATTAAGTGAGAAAAGCAGGTTGAAAGTAACACAACATATGTTTAAAAACAATGCTTCTTGCTTTTCTTCATGATTCCCCGAAGTGTGGGTAACAAATTTAGTCACATTAACTGAAATTTTAATTTGATAACAGTATATGATAGCAACTATGTAAGAATACAGTGTAATATAATTTCAGGAAATGAAATTTAACTGAAATTTTAATTTGATAACAGTATATGATAGCAACTATGTAAGAATACAGTGTAATATAATTTCAGGAAATGAAATGTGATTCTTTCTTTGTCTCTTCTTTCTTCCTCTTCTCCTCCACCTCTTCCTTCTATTTTTTATCATTGATGGAGGAAAGGAGAATGATTTGAATTTATCAATGATGAAATCAGGAAGACACTGGCACAAAGATCTTATTCTTAATCCACTGAAACAAGATCTATGATAAATAGAGTTAACCAAAATTCTTAGGGGAAGATTCAACTCTCCATTAGTGCAAAATTTGAAACAATAGAGAGCAGATGATGAGTACATAAGGTAAGTAGCTGAATAGGCCATGCATCTCAGAAGACATATGAGACTTATCAGGATTTCAGGAAGGATAGAGAAGACAGCGTGCTATGTGGTGTGCTGTGCTTAGTCCCTCAGTCATGTCAGACTCTGCGACCCCATGGACTGTAGCCTGCAGGCTCCTCTGTTCATGGGGATTCTCTAGGCAAGAGTACTGGAGTGGGTTGCCATGCCCTCCTTCAGGGGATCTTCTCAACTCAGAGATTGAATTCAGGTCTCCCACATTTGCAGGCAGATTCTTTACTGTCTGAACCACGAGGGAAGCCAAACCTTGAGGGTTCTACCTTTTAATCATTTATTGTTTCAGCTGTGTTCTACTTTTTGTGACCCCACAGACTGCAAGACGCCAGACTGCCCTGTCCTTCACCATCTCCGGGAGTTATTCAAATTCATGTCCACTGATTCAGTGATGGCATCCGACAGCTCATCCTCCGTTGTCCCCTTCTCCTTCTGCCCTCAATCTTTCCCAGCTTCAGGGTCATTTCCAGTGAGTCAGCTCTTCACATCAGGTGGCCAAATTATTGGAGGTTCAACTTCAGCATCAGTCCTTCCAATGAACACCCAGGACTGATCTCCTTTAGGGTGGACTGGTTGGATCTCCTTGCAGTCCAAGGGACTCTCGAGAGTCTTCTCCAGCACCACAGTTCAAAGCCATGAATTCTTCAGCCCTCAGCCTTTTTATTGTCCAACTCTCACATCCATACATGACTACTGGAAAAGCCATAGTTTGACTAGACATACTCTTGTAGGCAAAGTAGTATCCCCGCCTTTTAATAAGCTGTCAAGGTTTGTCACAGCTTTTCTCCCAAAGGGCGAACTTCTTTTAATGTCATGGCTGCAGTCACGGTCCTTAGCGATTTTGGAGCCCAAGAAAATCATGTCTGTCACTGCTTTCATTGTTTCCTCATCCATTTGCCATGAAGTGGTGGGGCCAAACTCCATGATCTTAGTGTTTTGAATGTTGAGTTTTAAGCCAGTTCTTTCTCACTCTCCTTTTTCACCTTTATCAAGAGGTTCTTTAATTTCTCTTTCTTTGGTGGATGTAAAGTGACATACAAGGATTAATGTGAAGAATCTAAGCTGTTACTAGGAGTGAGGGAGCTTTCTTGAGACTGACATGACAGGATAAATGTTATTAAACACAATTAGCTGTTTTATGCTCAGGGAGGTTGCTGTGCTTGGGTAAATGTGTAAGGAGAAGTGGACACCTAGAGGTCTGTCTTTATTACAATGACTGGGTAGAAATCAGCAAGAAATATTCTTTGATTCCATGTGATAATTCATGCTCAATACGGGTTAAAACCTAGGGCTTCCCAGGTGCAGTTTCAGTCTCTGGGTTGGGAAAATTCCTCTGGAGGAGGGAATGACAATCCATCCCAGTGTTCTTGCCTGGAGAACCCCATGCACAGAGGAGACTGTCAGGCTGCAGTCAGCAGGATTGCAAGGAGTAGGAAATGACTGAAGTGACTTCACAGCGGGCAATCTGCTGAGTGAAATATGAATGATCTTATTCCAGGCATGCATACACTATATTGATGGCTTGTGGAATTCTGGAGAATTCCAATCACATATATAAAACTCTTCCTGTTATTGATAGTTAAGTTGGATCTATATATGTGTGTCTGTGCATGTGTGAAAACATACACAGATTTGCACTCGTTCTGTTTGATTAGATTCCAAAAGTGATGTACTGAAAGCCTCTTTATCCTTTCTTTTATTAGAAAATGTCCAATTTATACTCTATGTTTTCTTCCACATGTTTTTTAACTCTGCTGAGCACCGGTTTATTAAGAATTTGAATGCAATTGCTGAAGCTGAATGGTCTGTAGACTTCATACCTCAAGAATATGTGGAATTAAAATCTCAGGGAAATCACTAATGTCTTTTCATCCCTATTGAAATACTTCTGTGTACTCAGTCATTAAAAAGAATAATTTGTCATCTTTTTTGTTTGTTTGTTTGTCTTCCATTATTGCAACTGAATCTATTGCTTACATATCTTAATTTTCTGTGAGTATGGAAGTTACATTTGGAGTTGGGCATAAATAAACTCTTATTTTCTTATAGAATATTTGGATACACTTACAAATTCTTCAGAGGAAAAGCATTTTTTGTTTATGTTTTTTAATGTCAGGGAATTTTTCTGCAATTTTTCACCTTTATGGTGGTGAAGTTTCCCCTGGACTTCATTCCTGCTTTGAGACAGCAAATTTGGAAATATTAGGTTGACAAGCACTTTATTTGGTAAACAAATATTAAAAAAAAAAGTTATGTTTATGGTAGACATAATTTTCCTTGTTAAAAAATATAACATATTAATCAATTCATCAATTATGTATTCTGTTTATACTATGTGTTAAGAGTTTTTAGTGTCTGAAATGTAACAGAAAATAAAGCAATTTATAATTCTTGCTGAGTATGTACTTTATATTGAAATGGGTCAGATAAGGTGGAATGGGGGAAAGATAGAAAATAAATATAAATGAAAAACTAAATCCAATGGTATGTTAGAATGTGAAAACTTTATGGAAGTACAGTGCATTGAAGTGAATGAGTTTGGGGATAAAAAGTGGGTTAGCTGTGGGGAAGAACTCACTAATCAGGTGATGCACATGCAAATAGTGGGAGAAAGAGCAAACAAGCAAAGGGAACAACCACTGCACAGTGCCTGAGTTGAGATATGACCTATGACCTCTGTGCTGAAGGAATAACAGAGACGTCATTTTGGCAGAAGCTGCGTCAGTAAGACAGGGAGAAATAAAGTCAGAGAGGTAATAGAGGTCAAATAATTTAGAGCACGTATAAGGTATTTTTAGGG
This sequence comes from Antilocapra americana, assembly GCA_007570785.1. Taxonomy (NCBI): domain Eukaryota; kingdom Metazoa; phylum Chordata; class Mammalia; order Artiodactyla; family Antilocapridae; genus Antilocapra; species Antilocapra americana. Next base: position 16,466,691 of record ML662449.1, on the reverse strand, counting down.
CTTCCCTTGTATATCAGACAGTAAAGAATCTGTCTGCAATGCAGGAGAGAGGGTTTGATCCCTGGGTTGGAAATATTCCCTGGAGAAGGAATGCCTGCCCACTCCAGTATTCTTGCCTGGAGTATTCCATAGACAGAGAAGCCTGGTTGGCTACAGTCCATAGGGTAACAAAGAGTCAGACAAGACTAATTAACACAAACAGCTATTTTAAAGATTTTCAGTTGTTCTGAATAAAAAAAAAAATAGAAGATTGAATAGTTTGAATAAGAAACTAGCATAGTCTGACTCATGTTAAAATGGCTCACTGACTTCTGCCCTGATAGCAGAATGTTTGGGGCAATGGTTGAAGCAGAAAGAGAAGTTTGGTGGCTATTGTATAAATTGATACTGAGAGAAAAATGACTTTGATCAGAGTTCTACTGATCTAGATAATAGTCACCCTATAATGTATTTCTAAAGTAAACCCAACATGATATTTTGGCAGATTAGATATAGAGAAATAGAAAGGCCCAAAATGACTGAAATGTTCCTTCCTTAAATTGTCATCATTGGGGTGTAAAACACTGTATTGTGTGCAGGGTGTGTGTGTGGGGAGGTGGATGAGTGTGGCCATGTATTTATGTATATCTTGGGCTTCCCTTTTAACTCAGTTGGTAAAGAATCCACCTGCAATGCAGGAGACCCCTGGGTTGGAAAGAGCACCTGGAGAAGGGAAAGGCTACCCACTCCAGTGTCCTGGCCTGGAGAATTCCATGGACTGTATAGTCCATGGGATGGCAAAGAGTTGGACACGACTGAGCAACTTTCACTTTATCTTTTATAAGATATCTTAGTGGAGATCTAAGTAGGCAGTCAGACATAAGCTTCTAGATTTAAGGAGATAGAATTGGCCTAAACATAAAACATTGAGATTACTGGCACATATTATTTGATTATAAATACTTACAAATATTATACAAATATTTGATTCAACTGAATAAAATGATGTTCTCCTGAATATGGACAGAAAAGAGAAGAAGAAAAAAGACAGGCTTCTAAAATGCACAATATGAAGAAGCTGGTAACAGGAAAAGGAATCAACACATATCCCTGACTAGTAAAGAAGAAAAGAGTTACGTGATAACTTGGAAGCGAATTGAAAGTTAATGGAGGAAGATTTAATAATTACTTACATACTCTTAAAAGTACCTTAGATAAAATTTATGATTGGTGATTGCAGCCATGAAATTAAAAGACGCTTACTCCTTGGAAGGAAGGTTATGACCAATCTAGACAGCATATTTAAAAGCAGAGACATTACTTTGCCAACAAAGGTCCGTCTAGTCAAAGCTATGTATTTTCCAGTAGTCATGGATAGATGTGAGAGTTGGACGGTGAAGAAAGCTGAGAGCCAAAGAATTGATGCTTTTGAACTGTGGTGTTGGAGAAGACTGTTGAGAGTCCCTTGGACTGCAAGGAGATCCAACCAGTCCATCCTAAAGGAGATCAGTCCTGGGTGTTCTTTGGAAGGACTGATGTTGAAGCTGAAACTCCAATACTTTGGCCACCTCATGCGAAGAGTTGACTCATTGGAAAAGACACTAATGCTGGGAAAGATTGAGGGCAGGAGGAGAAGGGGAAGACAGAGAATGAGATGGCTGGATGGCATTACCGACTCGATGGACATGTATTTGTGTGGACTCCAGGAGTTGGTGATGGACAGGGAGGCCTGGCGTGCTGCAATTCATGGGGCCTCAAAGAGTTGGACATGACTAAGCCACTCAACTGAACTGAGTAACAGAAAACACAAATTAAGATAGTACACAGGAGCGTCACAATTAGGAGGTATAGTGGGTAGGACAGTGGAGAGGAAAGCATAAGGATCTCTTATCCAGAGAGATCAACATGAAATTTCTTTGGAACTAGTCTAGAGGTACTTAAATCCTCAATCCTTAGGGAAATTATACTTTTGGCTGCATAATATCTCCATTCTTGGTGGTCTTGATTGCTTTTTTTTTTTAATCTAGTTAGGTTGTATGTGTCTGCCGCCCAACTCTCTGGCAGTGAATCTCTCATTTTCCTTCAGCACTTAGGAAAAGGAATCATTATTAAATGAAGGATTTCTTTATAGCAAATTCTAGAATTTTGTTACACCAGTGTTTGAATGAGAGCCAGTTTTGTGTGATTAACACTCAAATTTCTCCATGCTATCTTCATTTCTGAAAACATAGCATGTGACAACATGATTTGGCAGAAATCATGACATTTGATCACTGTTATTAACAAATTTTCTAAAATTGTCTTTATTTCCCTTCAACAAATGCAACTTGACTTTTGAGTTGGATCAAACTTTTTGAGGTTTGTAATTTAACTTGTAAATTAAGGAAATGGATTTGTGTGAGACAGAAGATAACACCTGAGACAGCACTTTTCAGCAAATTTCAGGGCCCACAACTTAGCAAATCAATTGATATAAATTATTATATCAATAGATTTTTAAAAATTATATAATATTGTTTGATGCAGAAATAACATTTGACAAAAGGCATCATTTATTCATAGTAAAAAGATAAAAAAACACTCGGGAAAAATAGAGGATAATATCAGGGATTTTATTTAAAAATCTACAAATATATGTATATTTGATATCATACTTAATAGTGAAAACCTGGCTATTTTGTTCTTAACACTTGGAACAAAGCAAGGATGTCCTTCTTCTCCACTACTTTCATTAAACATTCAATATATAATAGAGGTTCTAGCTAGTACAATATGACAAAAACAAAATAAATAATAGAAGGTATAAAGAATGGAAAGGAAGAAATAAAACAATAGATATTCACAGATGACATTGTGTCCAAAGTAGGAAAGTCTAAAGAATCATCATGTATTACATGTATGACTTGAACAATTAAGCAAATAGTGTCAGATGGTGGGAACCATGTTTATTTATTTATTTTTTTATTAGTTTTGCCATACAATGACATGATATCACCATGGGTTTACATATGCTCCCCCTCCAGGACTCCCCTCCCTTCTCCCTCCCCCCGGGAAATCTCATTGCACCAGCCCCGAGCATCAATCTTGGGCTGGCGATTGATTAGACATATGGTAATTAACATGTTTCAATGCCATTCTCCCATATCATCCCACCCTTTCCCTCATCCACAGAGTCCACAAGTCTATTCTATACATCTGTGTTCCTTTTGCTGTCTCGCATGCTGGGTTCTCGTTAATGCTGATACAGAAGATTACAGATAAATAAGAGATGGAGCTTAGAATAATCCGTGAAATAATGGATTAGACTTGGAGCATTGATATAAACTCATGTTTAGTTTAATATCTGTATAGATGGTTACATATGTAAATATTTATGGATATTTATATACACAGATTAGTATATATACTTGTATTTTCTTGTTCTACCAGCTGCTCTAGATGAGACAATATATCAGTACCAATGAGCACAGATTGCATCCATAATGAATAAATAAATAAATAAATTCTTGAAAATCTAATAAAGTCTTTAATAAAAGAATTGTTCTTTGTTCTAGTATTAGAGAAGAAATACACAAGACAGTCCTGAAGCATCTTGTGACATCATCTTCTAAACATCAGAAACTGAGAAAGTACTCAACACATATTAGTCATTTTTCATTGTTGAGCTGCTGAGTCATGTCCAACTCCTTGAAACACCAAGGACTGCAGCAGGTTATGTTCTCCTGTCCTTCACTATCTCCCAGGGTTTGCTCACATTCATTTCTATTGAGTTGGTGATGTTATCTAACTATCTCATCCTCTGACACCCACTTATCTTTTTGCCTTCAATCTTTCACAGCATCAGTGTCTTTTCTAATGAGTCAGCTCTTCACATCAGGTGGCCAAAGTACTGGAGTTTCAGCATCAACAACAGTCCTTCCAGTGTATATTCAGGGTTGATTACCTTTAGGATTGACTGGTTTGATCTCCTTGCTGCCCAAGGGATTCTCAAGAGTCTTCTCCAGCATCACAAGTCGAGAGTATCAATTCTTTTGCATTCAGCCTTCTCCAAAAGAACCATAGCTTTGAGTATACCGACTTGGTAAGAAAAGTGAGATCTCTGCTTTGTAATATGCTCTTTAGGTTTCTCACAGCTTTCCTTTCAAGGACCAAGTGTCTTTTAATTTTATGGGTGTGATCAATGTCAGTGGTGATTTTGGAGCCCAAGAAAGTAAATTCTGGCACTGTTTCCACTTTTTCCCCTTCTATTGTTCATGAAGTGATGGGATCAGCTGCCCTGATCTTAGTTTTTTGAATGTTGAGTTTTAAGTTGTCTGTTTCACTCTTTTTCATCATTATCAAGAGGCTCTTTAATTCCTCTTCACTTTCTGCCATTAGAGTGGTATCATCCGAATATCTGAGGTTGTTGATATTTCTCCTGGCAATCTTGATTTCAGCTTATGATTCATCCAGCCTGGCATTTAACTCTCTATATAAGTTAAAGAAGCAGGGTGACAATATACAGCCTTGGCATATTCCTTTCCCGACTGGGAGCCAGCTGGTTTTTCTGTGTCCCATTTTAACTGTTGCTCTCTTGACTAGCATATAGGTTTCTCAGGAGACAAGTAAAGTGGTCTGGTATTCTCATCACTTTAAGAATTTTCCACAGTTTGCTGTGATCCACATGAAGGCTTTAATGTAGTCAATGAACTAGAAGTAGATGCTTTTCTAGAACTCCCTTGCTTTCTCTTTTTTAAATTAACTTATTTATTTTAATTGGAGGCTAATTACTTTACAATATTGTGGTGGTTTTGGCCATATATGGACATGAATCATTCATGAGTGTACATATGTCCCCCCACACAGAACCTCTTTCCCACTTTCATTCCTACCTCATCCCTCTGGGTTGTCCCAGAGCACCGACTTGAGTGCTTTGCTTCTTATATCAAACTTGCACTGGTCATCTATTTTACATATGATAATACACATGTTTCAGTTCAATTCTTTCAAACCATCCCACCTTCACCTTCTCTCACAGAGTCCAAAATTCTATTCTTTACATCTGTGTCTCTTTTGCTTTCTTGCATCCTTTGTTTTTTTTTCACAATTCAATGAATGTTGGCAATTTAACTTTTGTTTCCTCTACTTCTTATAGACCATGCTTATATATCTATAAGTTTATGTACTGCTAAAGCTTAGCTTAAAGGATTTTGAACATAACCTTACTAGCATGTGAAATGAGAGCAATTGTATGGGAGTTTGCAATTCTTTGTCATTGTTTTTCTTTGATATTTGAATGTAAACTGATCTTTCCCAGTCCTGTGGCTGCTGAGGTTTCCAATTTTGCTGACATACTGAGTGCAGAAATTTAACAGCAGCATCTTTTAGGATTTTAAATAGCTCAGCTGGAATTTCATCAGTTCCACTAGTTTTGTTCACAGTAATGTTTCCTAAGGCCCACTTGATGTCACACTCCAGGATGTCTGGCTCTAGATGAATGATCACACCATCATGGTTATCTGGAGCATTAAAACCTTTTCTCTATAGTTCTGTGTATTCTTGCCCCCTCTTCTTAATCTCTTCTGCTTCCTTTAGGTCCTTACCATTTCTGTCCTTTATCATACCCATGTTTGCATGAAATGTTTCCTTGCTCCCATTTTCTTGAAGAGATCACTAGTCTTTCCCATTCTATTATTTTCCACTATTTCTTTGTCTTATTCTTTTAAGAAGACCTTCTTATCTCTCCTTGCTATTCTCTGGAACTCTGAATTCAGTTGAGTATATCTTTCCCTTTCTCCCTTGCCTTTTGCTTTTTTTCTTTCCTCAGTTATGTAAAGCTTCCTCAAACAACTACTTTGCCTTCTTGCATTTCTTTTTCTTCGGGCAGGATTTTGTCACTGGCTACTGTGCAATGTTATGAATCTCTGGCCACAGTTTTTCAGATACTCTGTCTACCAGATTTAACCCCTTGAATCTGTCACCTCCACTGTATAAACATAAGGAATTTGATTTAGATCATACCCAAATGGTCTTCACTTCACTAATCTTACTTTTTTCAATTTAAGTCTGAATTTTACAATAAGAAGCATGTGATCTGAGCCACAGTCATCTCCAGGTCTTGTTTTCACTGACTGTATAGAGCTTCTCTACCTTTGGCTACAAAGAATATAATCAATATGATTTCAGTATTGGCTATCTGGTGATGTCCATGTGTAGAGTCTTCTCTTATGTTGTTGGAAAAGGGGGTTTACTATGACCAGCATGCTCTCTTGACAAAACTGTGAGCCACCAGGGAAGGTTATAATGACTTATTAATATATAGGCATGAGATTATTATTTTTAGTCAAAATATAATTTTATAACCATGTTTAGAGTTAAGTGAAAATAAAATCAAATATTTCCTTGTTCTATTATTTCATTTATTTTACCTATTTTACCATTTTAAATATTTCAATTTATTTCATTTAATAGATAATGTTCCTGTTTCCTTCAACTGGAAACCAAACTTTGAAACTTTGGGAAAAATTCAAGACAAATCTGATTTTCAGCTTCTTTAACCTAGCATTTATCTTATGAGATTATGTATAAATGTTAGGAAGCAACAAAGCCTTATCCACTGGTTTGATAGTTATTGTTCTATTTTTAGAATTTTAGTTTACTTAATTTTATGTGTGTATTTATTTTAGAGTAGGGGCAAAATTGTACAATGGAAGAAACTCTATTTACTCTACCACTTCTACCCTAACTTTATTTTCCATTAAGCCCATCGAGATATCTTCCATATGTCTTTTCTTGGCAGAATTTATCAAGTAGGATTCACTTTTATCTTGACAAAAGCTTGATTGTTCCATTCTATTTATATTCTATTTTTCCCAATACTCTACCTACTTCACAAAGTGGAAGACAGTGTCACAACAGTTCTACATGTTTATCAATGGGAAAAACTTTGAAAAAGAGGCCTTTTTATGAAAAATTTCCAAGTTAATTGTTTGTTTATGGGTGATATTTCATGGGTCTTTTTCCACCTTAAGTGGAAAAGGAGACTTTTTATAGAAAGTAAAGAAAAACACTTTTCTCTAGCAAAGATGTGTCTCTTATAAGTACATTAGCCAAGAGCAAATACAAGAACAGTAAATACCACCAAAGCTGAGAATAGTCAGCTTACTGACATCTCAAGTCAGAAGTAGTAGCAAAACTGAAGTTCTAAATAATACTTTAAAAGTTTATTTCATAGAAGTAAAGACTTGCCTTTTTTTAGCATATACAATAAAGCTCTTAAAGGAGAATAAAAAGTAGATAAACATTTTTCTTTCATTAAAAATCTAGTTTTCTCAGTCTCAAGAAATACATTTTATAAATATCTGATTGATAGGGGCCCTATGCTTTAGCCCACCCACTACACAAAACTCCAGTGTGAAAAGGAAAGGCAGAGTCTATCCTTATAAGTGAGTAAATTGTGCATAACCTAAGAGTGTCTTCAAATTATGAAGGTGCTTTTTCTGAACCTTAATCGTTTATTGAGAATCGTTTATCTAGCTCATGCAAGCAGAAATATGCTTCCCCTTCAAATATTAAGTTGTTAAAAAAATAGTTTCAATATAAAACTCTTGTTAACCAATACTAATAGACAATTTTATTCTATGCTTAATGCTTTTGAATTTGAGCTGTTGTTATATATATTAAATAAGTATTTAATGGTAAAGGAAAGTATAAACAATGTTTAAGACAAAATTTGTTTTCCATTGTGAAATCTGCTTGTTCAGGCAAAGGAAGGGCTCAGAGAGAAGCAAAACAAATAATTGGGTTGATAGATGTAACAACCAAACAACAAAACAATGCGTAGCAAAAATGCTGTGGCTGAGTTTATTTGGTATTTTACTAAAGACTGTAAAACCAGAAACAGCCTCTCAGATAGCTCTGAGAGACTTCCAAAGAGGCAAGGGGTGGGGGAGATCTATACATATGTGATTTTGGCAAAAGAGGTATGTGCAATCAAGCACACCTCTGGTAAAATGTTGCTGCTAGTTTCAAGGAACAGGCATCTTAGTTAATGGTCTTTTCTAAGTGTGGGATTTGTAAAATGTTCTCCTGAAAATATCTATTTAAAGGCCTGTCCTGCCAGTTTTTCCAGAGCACAAAATATCTCATTTGTGATCTCTACCTTGAGCTCCTTTCAGGGCCTGTTAAAGGCCAGAGACTACAGTGGCTAATGACTCAATATTTATAGGGCTGAATAGAGAGGAATATTCTTTAATTGGCATTTGCTAAATAATATGTGAGTAGGGCCAACCCAAAGAAGTCTCCATGCTGAGATATTCTGGAAGAAGTTCCTCACAGCTAAAGAGGCATCTTTGGTATCTTTGCTTAATAAAATGTCATCAGGTAGACAGAGCTATGGGACTTCTTGTTCCTCTAATAAATACTCATATTAAGTAAATCACAGGATCTTAAATATTCTATAGAATCCCCAGGATGACAATAGAAGCTTATATAGAATTCTTTTAAAATTATAATTCTGGTAAGTATTTTAGATGTTTTCAGCTTGTGGATAAATATGGTGAGGTACACTAAAGTAGTAGAATTTATGTCTTCAAGAATTTAAGACAATGTTTTCTAATGCATTATAAACTTCCCAAACATATACAAATAACTTATGAAAAATAGAAAAAAAAGTAGCCATGCAATAAATGTGTTATCATGTGGTTCAGAGAGAAGCTATGAAAATAGATTCCATATAAGCTTCTATTTTGGTCCTGGGGATTTTATGGAACATTTAAGATTCTGTAATTTATTTAACATGAGTATTTATTAGAAGGTGAAAGGGATGGCAGTAAGGAAGTTTTACGAGGGGGATTACAACCTAAAAGCAATATACAGAGCCAGGTCGGTTTTCAGAATGTGCCCTGTCTTGATCCCTGGTCTAACATAATTTGTAATAACTCTGCCACACTGTGTTAGAGGACATGGATCATAGCCTAATTGTGATCTGAACAGACTTTCAGGATCAGATTATCTACATGTTAAATAGTCTCTTTTCAATACATCACAAAATATTGGCCCGTCTTTTGTGAGAGAAAGGTATTAGTCTCAAGGACTTGAAAATAAAGATATTAAACTCACGAGTCTGTTTTTAAAGAGATCATTTCTTTCCTGAAAAGGTGCCCAGCAGCAATAATGTACTATAAAGAAAAACTGACATTGTCTCCTTCTCTCTAACCTGAACGACTTGTGGAGGGTTCACAGAGGGTTCTGTGAACCTTGGCAGGAAGTTTGTGTATGTGTTTGAGTGTGTGTGTGTGTGTGAGTGTTTGAGGTTGATTTTTCTTGTTTAAAAATTGTAGAAATGGTTGCTACTAAAAGACACAAAACAACATCTATTGAGTATGATTTAATAATGCCATGATTGACTTTTAATTAGGGTATTCCAGTTAGATGAGCAGAATTTTATTAAAAACAGTGTGTGCATGCTAAATTGCTTCAGTTGCATCTTACTCTTTGCAAACCTGTGGACTGTAGCCTGCCAGGCTCCTCTGTCCATAGGATTCTCCAGGCAAAAACACTGGAGTGGGTTGCCATGCCCTCCTCCAGGGGGTCTTCCTGACCCAGGTATTGAACCCATGTCTCTTATGTCTCATGTGTTGACACATGGGTTCCTTACCACTAGTGCCATCTGGGAAGCCCAGACATAACTTATTCATGTGAAGTAGCTTCAGTTGTGTCCAACTCCCTGCAATCCCATGGACTGTAGCCATGCAAAGGCTCTTCTGTCCATGAGATTCTCCAGGCAAGAATACTGGAGGAGGTTGCCATTCCCTCCTCCAGGGTGTCTTCTGGATCCAGGGATCGAACTTGCATCTCTTCCATCTCCTACATTGGCAGGTGGATTCTTTACCAATAGTGCCATCTGGGGAGTCCCAACACAAAAATTATAGAGAGTGTAATACATCCTTCATGAAAAGTAAAATCACATAATACTGATTAAAGACTATTTTGAAATAATTGCCCTAAAGATTCATAGCCAAAAGTGAATAGAAAAGAGGAGAGGTTGTATATTTACCTATATGCAATGAGAACTGAGAGATACACTTTATAAGGAGATTGGATCAGAGTTGGTTCTACAATGAAAGTAATTTTTTTTTTCTAGTAGTGTGGTCAATGCAGGAATAACACTAATAAGACATTTCCAGAGAATAGGAAATAGAATGCCGAATTTAAAACTATTAATTAAAATGGAACATACAGAGGTAAAAGGAAGCAGAAACAAGAATTTTCTGTGGGCCATTTAGTTATGTATTTTTAGAGTTGAGGCTGGACTTTAAGTTCACAAAAAATAATCCAGATTCCGTTTGAGTGTGGTGTAGTTTACTCAGCTGTTAGCCACTCAACCTTATTTGTTTCCACAGTTGTTGAGAGTATTCTTTCTCCTTTGAATTTCTATATGAATTTTAGGATGAGACTGTCAATTTCTGACAATAAGTATTGGGATTTTTATTAGAATTTAATTGAATCTGCTTCATAAATCAATTTGGAAAGAATTGTTATCTTAACAATAGTGAATCTTCTCATACATGAAAAAGATACATCTCTACACTTACTTAGGTCTTCTTTAATTTCTTTTAGCATAGTTTTGCAGCTTTCAGGTTTTAGAGGCTTCTTATTAGATTTCATATCTGCCCTTATGCATTTTATAATTTTGACAGAATTGCAATTTAATATATTCTAAATGGAACTTATGCTCTTTGGGTATAAATAATAAACAAGCAAAGGAAAAAAAAACTAGAAGCTTTGAAAGGCAATAAAGAAGCATGTGTAAAGAAAAGGTACTCTGTGATAGTATCTGTGAGGCAAGAGGTAGATGAGCCCTGGGATGAACAGCTAGAGTTTGTACCCTGTGGACAGATACTCCAAGACAAAGAGGAGGATATAAGCCCTGCCTAGATTAGAGACCACATATTTCTCATTCTTGAGGTCAAAGAGAACTTTCAGACTACACATGCTAAGAAAGGCTCCATGGATCAAAAGGCAGTGAGGTCAGTCTACCAAAGGACTGTTCACTAGGATTCATCGTGGCTAAGAGTGAATGTGCACACATGGGAGGACCCTGAGATATACCAAATATAGACTCAGAGCCCAGAAAAGCAAGATGATTGACCAGAGGAACCCAGAAGAAATTCCCAATGTGAGTGCTTAGTCTGCCTCAAGGGTGTGTGTGACTCTGAGTCTGCCTGTGTCTATCCTCATGTACCCTTTCTTTCTCCTAATAAACACTTTACTTCTTTCACTACTTTCTGTCTTTGTAAGAATTATTTTCTGCAAAGTTGAAGGATTAGGGCCTGGTCATTGTTCACTGGTCTAGTGTCTAGTATTAGGTGCTCTTACTCCATGATCTGAATTCAGTCTCTGACCAGGAACTGAAATCCTGTTTCAAGCTGCTGAAGGCTGAGGCTGCCCAAGATCATGTGTATTTAGAATAACCAAGAAGACATTGTTAAGGACAAAAACAAGCTTCAAATTTATATCTCTAACACAAATTTCAACAGGAATTATTCTCTTGCTAAAAATAAAAGAAGATGTATATTTCCTCTTTTATCAGAACATTTCCCTACAAAACATGCAAATATAAATACCTTCTCTATCTCCTTGAAATATATATTTTGAAAAACTAGCATTTTTTTTTTTTTTTTTTTTGCCATTTCAGAACTTTGGTATAGCTTCCTCGAGGACCTGGGAACCATCTCTGTGAAAAGCAAACTTCTCCCTGTCTCTCAGTTTCTTTAGGAAGCTAGGAGTCAAACTTAAGTGTTTGCCTTGCCCCAAGGTATAAAATTTCCTTCAGTCATATATAAAAAATGTTTCTTTTGTTGGTGTTATGTTAAAAATAATAATGTTAATTAACTAACATAAATGGTCACCTCAATTACACGATAAACTGGATGAAATATATGTGAGCAGGATGCAGTCATTTCCTCTTACTGGAAGCCTAGTTATTGCTTACTTTGAGGATACATATGTAATTGGTCATATTTGCCCAACTATATAAGAGTGATATTACTTTTTGCCTTTGCACCCTCTTAGAGTGTTGCCTGTCATATGCAGCACATTCTGGCTTAATGCTTAACTTAATAATATGTTCTTTTTCTGTACCACCTTTGTGGAAAGAATTTCTGGGTTTGGAGAAGCGTTTACATATCTCCAGCAATATCCAAAAGAGTAGAATTCTGGAGAATTGCATTATAATTGAAAAGCATATATAAAGGTATAAAGTGAATAAAGAGTGCCATTGATTACAGTAAAAACAATCAGTGAAGTTGCTTGGTGTGAGAGAATAGTAAGAGAAGAAACAGGAGAAAAAAGAGTTATGTTAAACTATATTGCATAAGAATATACTGTAATTAGGATTTTAAATGTATTAAATGTCAATGACTGGATGTTGAGATGATTCTAGTGTATCTAATTTACTTTTGCAAATGATCAAACAAGCTGTTATATTGAGAATTAATTTAAGAATTAAGAATGGAAGGAAAAATAAAGAATGGAAAGAGACTGATTATTGTCACAGTATCCTTGCAAAGAGAGACACAATGACTTTAAGAATAGGAAGTACAAATATAAAAAAATAGTCAAATATATTTTGTCATTAAAGCACAGAGGGTGAAAAAAGTTTGAACAAGATGTAGAAAACAAGAAGGAATCAAAATGAGCCATATATTTTTTACTGGTCCAACAAAATAGATATTGCTTTATACAAACATATAAAATTGGAGAAAGACTGGTATGGTGGAAGGCAAGAATTAATAAAAAATAATCTTTATTAGGGACAAATAGGATCACTACAAAATTATAAGAAGCTTTTCACCTAGAAGATATAATTATTTAAATCCATAAGCTATTAGTAAAGTAACTCAATTATAAAGATGCAAATTGATAAATTTAAAGGGAAGATTATAAATTCATAGTCATGATCTTCTCAATTATTTTTAGATCAGGCAGATGTCAACTAAAGAAAAATTGAGAGTAATGCTTTATTCGGTGGGGATTTTTATGACTTCAAGTATGGGAAACAGCTTCTCAAGCAACCCTGAAACACTGTTTCAGGAAGGCAAAAAGAAGAGTCAGGATATATAGAAGTTAGCAACAAGTAGCAGGTAGTCTGAACATCAAAAGATTATTGTTAATTAAGGAAAACCAGATATATCTCAAATTAAGGAACTTAGCACTTTTCTTTGTATCAATTCAGTTCAGTCTCTCAGTCATGTCCGAATCTTTGCGACCACATGAATTTCAGCAGGCCAGGCCTCCAAGAGTTTACCCAAACTCATGTCCATCGAGTACGTGATGCCATTCAGCCATCTCATCCTCTGTTGTTCCCTTCTCTACCCGCCCCCAATCCTTCCCAGAATCAGGGTCTTTTCCAATGAGTCAGCTCTTCACATGACGTGGCCAAAGTGTTGGAATATCAGCTTCAATATCAATCCTTCCAATGAACACCCAGGACGGATCTCCTTTAGGATGGATTGGTTGGATCTCCTTGCAGTCCAAGGGACTCTCAAGAGTCTTCTCCAACATCACAGTTCAAAAGCATCAATTCTTCAGCACTCAGCTTTCTTCACAGTCCAACTCTCACATCCATACATGACTACTGGAAAAACCATAGCCTTGGCTAGATGGACCTTTGTTGACAAAGTAATGTCTCTGCTTTCTAATATGCTGCCTAGGTTGGTCATAACCTTCCTTTCAAGGAATAAGTGTCTTTTAATTTCATGGCTGCAATCACCATCTGAAGTGATTCTGGAGCCCCCCCCCCCCCCCCCGCCAAAATAAAGTCTGACACTGTTTTCCCATCTATTTCCCAGGAAGTGATGGGACCAGATGCCATGATCTTAGTTTTATTAATGTTGAGCTTTAAGCCAACTTTTTCACTCTCCTCTCACTTTCATCAAGAGGCTTTTTAGTTCCTCTTCACTTTCTGCCATAAGGATGATGTCGTCTGCATAACTGAGGTTATTGCTATTTCTCCTGGCAATCTTGATTCCTGCTTGCGCTTCCTCCAGCCCAGCGTTTCTCATGATGTACTTTGTGTATAAGTTAAATAAGCAGGGTAACAATATACACCCTTGATGTACTCCTTTTCCTATTTGGAACCAGTCTGTTGTTCTATGTCCAATTCTAATTGTTGCTTCCTGACCTGCATACAGGTTTCTCAAGAGACAGGTCAGATGGTCTGGTATTCCCATCTCTTTAAGAATTTTCAACAGTTTATTTCATCCACACAATCAAATGCTTGTACCTTATGTCTCTCACACTGGCAAGTGGATATTTATCACTAGCACTAACTGGGAAGCCCCAGTTTATGTCTTATTTGGGCATTATAATATTGCTTCTCTCATGTAGGTGGTTTAGATTCTAGAATATGTTTAACATAGGACAGTTTTCTTCTTATTATTATCTAAAAATAACTGTATATAATACTTAAATGACAACAATTTTAAAGATGAATTATAATAAAAACATAAAGTTTCTGAAGTACTAGTAAGTTACTTTATGTAATCAATAACACACCTGCCAAAGCAGGAGATGAAAGAGATGTGGGTTCAATCCCTGGATCAGGAGATTCCCTGGATGTGGGCATGGCAAGCCACTCCAGTAGTCTTGCCTGGAGAATCCCATGGACAGAGGAGCCTGACAGACTACAGTCCATAGAATTACAAAGAGTCAGACATGACTGAAGTGACTTAGCACACAATATAAATATAAAAAAGAAAAAAAATCACCAATGCCTCAACAGATAAAAAAAAAATTTGAAAAAATGTAACATTTATTTTTGAATATAAATTTATTCTCAGTTGGAATTGTAAGTATGCCTTCTTTGCATGATGAAGAATAGCTATATTAAATGTTCAAAATTATTTAAACCAACAGCTAAAGAATAAACAGTTAAGGGAACTTTTCATCTGATAGCTGATTCCAAGATAATGCTTTTTATTTACAGAAGCTCTAATCATGAAATATGATTAAAAATAATAAACATTTAAAAATATTAAATATCTAGGGAAAGTGAGCATAAACATACATAAAACTGTAGAAAAATCCATAGTTAGTCAAATCCAGTTATGAAATCCGGAAATAGTTAAGCAGAATTACCTGAATTTCTATTGGATTTTTATCTTCCTTAATACTATTAAAAATTATTCTAATGTATGAGTCAGGAAGTTCAGACAATAAAGAATCCACCTGTAATGTAGGAGACCTGGGGTCAATCCCTAGGTCAGGGAAGATCCCCTGGAGAAGGGAATGGCAACCCATTACAGTATTCTTGCCTGGAGAATCTTATAGACAGAAGAGCCTGGAGGGCTACAGTCCATGGGATTGCAAAGAAAGAGTTGGACACAACTGAGCAACAAACACCTTCACTCCACTCCTTACCAAAATATACATATATATTTAGATATATATATGTATATATATATCCAAAAGCTTTTGTATACTTTTAGAAAATAAGCATGAGAAAATTTATCCTATTCAGCACCACATGAACAACATCTATTTATGTGAGTGCATGTTTGTGTGTGTGTGTGTGTGTATGAGAGAGAGAGAGAGAGAGAGAGAGATCAACATCAACTTATCTAACTACAGAAATGTTGATGATTTTCAATAACATAACACCCTCCCACAGAAAGCATCTTAAAAGATTATTATTAAATAATAAATAAAAAAACAGGCAGATACAATGGTCTAAAGATAGACCATGATTCTTTAAAATATTATTTAAATCTCTTTGAAATTTGTTCAGAATTTTAAATCAATTAAAACAAAAATTCTATTTTTTGTGATAGATTTTGACATGCTTTAACAAAGAAGCAAATTTTCTTCTGATTGTTAAGATACTTGCAGGAAGTGAAAAGTGAAAGTGAAAGTCACTCAGTCCTGTCTGACTCTTTGTGACCCCCATGGACTCTTCAGTTCTAGTGGGTTTCCCTACTTTCTTCAATTTAAGTTTGAATTTGGCAATAAGGAGCTCATGATTTGAGCCACAGTCAGCTTCGAGTCTTGTTTTTGCTGACTATATAAAGCTTCTCCATCTTTGGTTGCAAAGAATATATGAATCTGATTTTGGTATTGGCCATCTGGTGATATCCATGTGTAGAGTCTTCTCTTGTGTTGTTGAAGAGAGTGTTTGCTATGACCAATGAGTTCTATAGGCAAAACTCTGTTAGCCTTTGACTGCTTTGTTTCATACTCCAAAGCCAGATTCACCTGTTACTCCAGGTTTCTCTTGACTTCCTATTTTTTCGTTCCAGTCCCCTATAATGAAAAGGACATCTTTTGGGGGTGTTGGTTCTAGAAGGTCTTGTAGGTCTTCATAGAACCATTCAACTTCAGCTTAATCAGCATTACTGGTCGGGGCATAGACTTGGGTTACTGTGATAGTGAATGACTTGCCATGGAAATGAACAGAGATCATCCTGTCATTTTTGAGATTGCATCCAAGTACTGAATTTTGGACTCTTTTGTTGATTATGATGGCTACTCCATTTCTTCTAAGGAATTCCTGCCCACCATAGTAGATATAATGGCCATCTGAGTTAAACTCACCATTCCAGTCCATTTCAGTTCACTGATTCCTAGAATGTCGATGTTCACTCTTGCCATCTCCTGTTTGACCACTTCCAATTTGCCTTGATTCATGGACCTAACATTCTAGGTTCCTATACAATATTGCTCTTTACAGTGCACAGTCCACAGAGCTCCTGTGGCACCAGCAGCAGCTGTAGCAGCACCAGCAATGCACCCACCTCTCAGGTGGCCACAGCCTCCATTTCTCTTTATTTTATTTTTGGCTGTGTTGAGTCTTCCTTGCTGCATTCAGGCTTTCGCTCGTTGCAGTGAGCAGACATTACTCACTAACAGCATTGTATGGGCTTCTCAAAGGGGTGGCCTCTTTTGTTGAGGAACACAGGCTGGGTAGTTGTGGTGCTTGGGCTTAGCTGCCCCATGTCATGTGAAGTATGACACCATATGATTAATTGGGGTGTTGTCCTCTTCATGCTCAGCCAAAGATGCATCAGGTAGGGATGAATTTGACTCCTGGTCCTGGTTCTGGCTGCAGCTCCATGGAATGAATCTCTCTACCCTGACCCCCCTCCACTTTGGCAACACTGGGTTTGCCAGATTTAGAAGTTTTGCAGAAACTTCTAAATCCAACAAGCTGGATTTGAAAAAGACAGAGGAACCAGAGATCAAATTGCCAGCACTCACTGGATGAGTAAAAAAGCAAGAGAGTTCCAGAAAAATATGTATTTCTGTATTATTGACTACACCAAAACCATTGACTGTGTGGATCACAACAAACTGTGGAAAATTCTTCAAGAGATGGGAATACCAGACCACTTGGCCTGCCTCCTGAGAAATCCACATGCAGGTCAAGAAGCAACAATTATAACTGTACATGGAAAAACAGACTGGTTACAAATAGGGAAAGGAGTATGTCAAGGCTGTATATTGTCTCCCTGATTATTTAACTTATATGCAGAGTACATCATGAGAAACACTGGGCTGGAGGAAGCACAAGCTGGAATCAAGATTGCCAGGAGAAATATCAATAACCTCAGATATACAGATGACATCACCCTAATGGCAGAAAGTGAAGAGGAACTAAAAAGCCTCTTGATGAAAGTGAAAGAGGAGAGTGAAAAATTTGGCTTAAAGCTCAACATTCAGAAAGCTAAGATCATGGCATCTAGTCCCATCACTTCATGGCAAATACATGGAGAAACAATGGAAACAGTGAGAGACTTTATTTTCCTGGATCCCAAAATCACTGAAGAAGGTGACTGCAGCCATGAAATTAAAATATGCTTGCTCTTGGAAGAAAAGCTATGACCAACCTAGATAGTATATTAAAGAGCAGAGACATCACTTTGCCAACAAAGGTCAATTTAGTCAAAGCTACAGTTTTTCCAGAGTTGGACTATAGTGAGAGTTGGACTATAACGAAAGCTAAGCACCAAAAACCCGAGGTTTTTGAACTGTGTTGTTGAAGAAGACTCTTGCGAGTCCCTGGGACTGCCAGGAGATCCAACCAATAAATCCTAAAGAAAAACAATCCTGAATATTCATTGGGAGGACTGATGTTGAAGCTGAAACTCCAGTACTTTGGCCACCTAACATGAAGATCTGACTCATCAGAAAAAATCCTGATGCTGGGAAAGATTGAAGGCAGGAGGAGAAGGGGTAGACAGAGGATGAGATGGTTGGATGACATCACTGACTCAATGGACATGAGTTTGAGTAAGCTCCGGGAGTTGGTAACAGCCAGGGAAGCCTGGCAGGCTGCAGTCCATGGGGTCATAAAAAGTTGGACATGACCGAGAGAGAGAACTGACTGACTAGACTGTTCAGTTCAGTTCATTTTAATCGTTCAGTCGTCTCCAACTCTGCAACCCCATGTACTGCGGCATGCCAGGCTTCCCTGTCCATCACCAACTCCCAGAAGCTGTTCAAATTCCTGTCTATCCAGTATATGATATCATCTAACCATCTCATCCTCTGCCATTTCCTCCTCCTCCTGCCTTCAGTCCTTCCCAGCATCAGGGTCTTTTCAATGAGACGGTTCTTCACATCAGATGGCCAGAGTATTGGCCTGCAATGGCCACTGTAGACTATGGAATTCTCCATGCCAGAATACTGAAGTGGGTAGCCTTTCCCTTCTTCAGAGGATCTTTTCAACCTAGGAATCGAACCCAGGTCTCTTGCGTTGCAGGCAGATTCTTTACCAACTGAGCCAAAAGGGAAGCCCAAGAATACTGCAGTGGGTAGCCTATCCCTTCTTCAGCGGATTTTCCTGACCCAGGAATCAAAGCAGAGTCTCCTCCATTGCAGGTGGGTTCTTTACCAACTATAATGGAAGCCCCACTTGTAGGAAATTATCCTTTTAATAGAACTAAACTTTTGATTTATCATTTTTCTTGCAATTGTCCATAATTTCCTTTTCCTTTTTGGGGGAGAGTGGCTTTATCTTGACATAAGTTGAAACAAAAAGCATGTATATAAAATCTCTACTTATATAAAATTTTCTTTTAGACAAAATTGCATTGTTGTTTAGTCACTAAGTTGTATCCAACTCTTTGCAAACCCATGGACTGCAACACAATAAGCTTTCCTGTCCTTCACTATCTCCTGGCATTTGCTCAAACTGACGTCCATTGAGTCAGCAATGCCATTCAACCATCTCATCTCTGTGGCCCACTTTGCCTCCTGTCCTCCCCTTTCCTAGCATCAGGACCTTTTTCAAAGAATTGGCTCTTAGTATCATGTGGCCAAGGTACTGGAACCTCAGCTTCAGCATCAGTTCTTCCAATGAATATTCAGAATTGATTTTCCTTTAGAATGAGTGGTTTAATCTTCTTGCTGCCCAAAGAACTCTTAAGAGTCTTTTCCAACACCACAATTCAAAAGCTTCAGTACTTCAGCACTCAACCTGTTTATGATCCAACTCTGCCATCTGTACATGACCACTGGAAAAACCATTACTTTTCTTTTCTTTTTTTTTAGATTTTAGGAAATTAAATAATATTTTCATTAAAATCACAGAGAAATTTTCTTACTTGAGCTAATTTTAAAGCATGTAACTTCCCTTATGCTCCCCTTAAAAATCCACCACTTGAGAGGAATGACTATTAATATATTTATAAGCTTTAAAGCTATAGAAAGTTCAAGCAGGCAATCAATATTTTTGAGTGCCAAGTACGTAAAAAAGAATAGAAAATGCAATGGTGGTGGAGGTGTTTTAAATTGGCTATTACCATATTAAGTAGAAACTGCTGCAGATATAGTTGTGCTTTTCCAGTGCAGAAATCTTTTGTCATTTGTCCTTTATATTTTCAAACCCAAAGCCTGGATCATAATCTTGCAGATAGGAAGCAGTTAAATTCTATGCTTAATTTATACATGGAATTGCTAACCTGGTTGAAAAACTGTGGTTAAAGAAAACAAAAAAATACAAATTAAATTAAATCAAGAATGGGTATACAAAATGTTCAGAAAAAAAGAAACAAAAAGAACATGCAAAAGTCATATGCCTTCAATCACAAAATAATTGCTTTCAATGGCAATTATTTGCTGAACTTAACATTTTATTCTTTAATGACACTTAATAATACCCTGCAGACACAAAGACTAAGCATATTGGAGTAAACTCTAAGAAGAAGAAAGAAAAAATTTAAATGAACATTATTTTTTCCTCTCTATATTCTCAGGTAGTGGGCCTACTCCCACGCTTGCCAGCTCTTAACACAGTCGTTAAAAAACTGAAGAAAATTCAGTAGGCTTTGTTTTTTTTCTTATAAGGCCCATTTAATCTCAAAGGAGACGTATTCTGTAGGTATTTTCATATTTTGTTTACAACTGAAGCCTCATGATTAGGATACAAGAGAGAAGAAAATTGCCTTCTTTTCCTTTTCAACATGAAATGGGTGCTAAAAATTTTGATATAATGTTTTTGGATCCTCTAACACTTCAAATGTTTCCCAAACCTTGGGATGGTTATATAATAGATATTCAAATTTGTGTGGCATACTGAAGTAGCATCTGAGATACATAGAAATTTAGGAGAGGGACTCTATTAACATACTAAAAATGACAACTTCCAAAGTCTACACTAGTGGTTTCTCTGTAGCTTAGGAAATGTTTTTATAGTGATAGGAGATTAACAATATATGAAAAAAAGTATAGAATTGCTTGTCAAATTGTCCTTATTGGAGAGATACAAAATTGGATCATTCATGGTTTCAGTTGGCATAATATAGTCAGCCTTTCTCAATATATCTCTTTCCCTTGCTGACCTAAAACAAATGACTTCATATTATTTCTTGTCAAAACACTGGCTTATTCAGACTCAACACTGAATTACAATTAGAGATATGCAACTATGGTGAGTCACTTGCAAGTACTCTGCACAATGGAGGAGTTGACAGTTCATCATGTACTGGCTTTTCAAAGAATGAACGCTAAGTGTATCTCACTGGCTGACCTCTTGCAAGAAAAGATGAGAAAGTTTTTCTTCTTTTGGAGAAAGCAGAGACATTACTTCCTGACAAAGGTCCATCTAGTCAAACCTATGGTTTTTCCAATAGCCATGTGTGTATGTAAGAGTTGAACCATAAAGAAAGCTGCTGCTGAAGTCGCTTCAGTCGTGTCTGACTCTTTGCGACTCCATAGACAGCAGCCCACCAGGCTTCCTCGTCCCTGGGATTCTCCAGGCAAGAATATTGGAGCGGGTTGCTATTTCCCTCTCCAATGCATGAATGTGAAAAGTGAAAGTGAAATTGCTCAGTTGTGTCTGACTCTTTGCGACCCCATGGACTGCAACCTACCAGGCTCCTTCGTCCAGGGAATTTTCCAGGTGAGGTTACTGGAGTAGGTTGCCACTGTCTGAGCACCACAGAATTGATGCTTTTGAACTGTGGTGTTGGAGAAAACTCTTAAGAGTCCCTTGGACCGCAGGGAGATCAAACCAGTCAATCCTAAAGGAAGTCAGTTCTGACTATGCACTGGAAAGACTGATGCTGAAGTTGAAGCTCCAGTACTTTGGCCACCTGGCTGTGAAGAACTGACTTTCTGGAAAACCCTGATGCTTAGAAAGATTGAATGTAGGAGGAAAAGGGGACAACAAAGAATGAGATGGTTGGATGGTATCACCAACTTGATGGACATGAGTTTGAGCAAGCTCCAGGGGTTGGTGATGGACAGGGAAGCCTGGCATGCTGCTGTCCTTGGAGTTGCAAAGAGGGGGACAGGATTGAGTGAACTGAACTGAACTGAACTGATTTTCATAGGAAATGAGCTCTCCCTTTACCAGCCTCCTGGGTACTTTTTTGAGTTTTAATTCATTATTTTTTATATTTTCCTCTTTTGATCAAGGTATTTTTCTCAAAGCAACAGTAATCAAAAGTTAAATTTTTTTGCTTTCAACAGCTTTCCCCCCCACATGCAAGAAAGGACTTTCCCTGGGCTTAATGTTCCACATCAGAAGGAAAGTGCACAAACTAAAAACTTACTGTTGTCACATTCAATTAATAAGAATTGTTAGGAAGGAAAACTCGTAAAGATATTTTATCAAAAGTCAGTGTTATAAAAATCATAGACATTGAAGTAATATAAAGCATTATATTATAATCAAATATTTGGTGGATAAACTTCTAACAGGCATGATTCAAATATCTTAAGAAAGCTCTATCATAATTTGTCATCAGTTTCAATTCCTGTAAACCTTTAAGTTTACCAGATGATGTGCAGATCCAGTAAGAATTTGGTACTTTCTTTATCTTTGTCCTGGAAATTTTAGAGTCTATTTCCTGGAATTCAGTGGCACACGGGTTGGTTAGAAGTACCTGATAGGAACCTTTCCAGTGAAGTTAAAGAGAGTTCTTCTGGAGGTGTATTTTCCAATAGATGAAATCTCTAGGGTGAAAGGTGTGATGCTCAGGGTCTTTTTCTCCTGAGAAAACATTGTGAATGATTTCTATACCAAACCATGATTTCTTTTAATAGAAATAATTTGACTTTTGTATTATTTCAGGTAAAACATTTGTTCAGGTTTTTCCATAAGATGCAATGGGGAAATTTGAATGAATATTTTGGCAAAATCAATAATATTGGAGCATTTCCATTTTTATTACTTGTGTATTATAAAAACCAAGTGCATTGATGTTCTGTAACTATCTCAAAGGATCAGAGTTTATGAGTTCCAAAAGGAGTGGAACTGATATTTAGAAAGACCAAAGAATGCTTTTGGCAAAGAAATTTGGACTTTTGACAATTGAGTCTTAAGAGTATGCTAGACTAAACAGAGAATTGATGGTGGCTAGTACAATCAAACTCTTATCAGCTCAGTTAAGTTCAGTTCAATTGCTCAGCCATGTCTGACTCTTTGCAACCCCATGAATTGCAGCATGCCAGGCCTCCCTGTCCATCACCAACTCCCGGAGTTTACTTAAACTCATGTCCATCGAGTCGTTGATGCCATGCAGCCATCTCACCCTCTGTCATTCCTTTCTCTTTCAGCCCCCAGTCCTTCCCAGCATCAGAGTCTTTTCCAGTGAGTCAACTCTTTACATGAGGTGGCCAAAGTAATGGAGTTTCAGCTTCAACATCAATCATTCCAATGAACACACAGGACTGATCTCCTTTAGGATGGACTGGTTGGATATCCTTGTAGTCCAAGGGACTCTCAAGAGTCTTCTCCAACACCACATTTCAAAAACATCAATTCTTCAGCACTCAGCTTTCTTCACCATCCAACCCTCACATCCATACATGACTACTGGAAAGACCATAGCCTTGACTAGATGGACCTTTGTTGACAAAGTAATGTCTCTGCTTTTTAATATGCTGTCTAGGTTGGTTATAACTTTCCTGCCAAGGAGTAAGCATCTTTTAATTTCATGGCTGCAATCACCATCTGTAGTGATTTTGAAGCCCAAAAAATAAAGTCTGACAATGTTTCCACTGTTTCCCCATCCATTTTCCATGAAATGATGGGACCAGATGCCATGATCTTAGTTTTCTGAATGTTGAGCTTTAAGCCAACTTTCTCACTCTCCTCTTTCACTTTCATCAAGAGGCTTTTTAGTTCCTCTTCACTTTCTGCCATAAGGGTGGTGTCATCTGCATATCTGAGGTTCTTGATATTTCTCCTGGCAGTCTTGATTCCAGCTTGTGCTTCTTCCAGCCCAGCGTTTCTCATGATGTACTCTGCATATAAGTTAAATAAGCAGGGTAACAATATACAGCCTTGACATACTCCTTTTCCTATTTACTGTTCAACTGCATACCCTTTCTTAAGTTCCTGAGTGACCAAATGCAGTCCTCAATTATTGTATATTTCTAGAGGACTTCCGTAGGTAAAGAGAATACATTCCAAAAGAATACTGCCCACAGAAGAAGCAGTAACCTGTCTGCAAGGGAAAACTTCAGTCTTGAGTGAAAACATACCGAACATGACTAAACATATATCCATGAGACTGAGAATGTAAGAAAAAATCCCACTGCCAATATTCAAATGGTCTATTAGGTAGTTGAAAGCATTTGTGAGCAGTATAAACAGGCTTTCTTGCTTTGTACTTTGGACAAATGGGACAGTGAAGTAAGCACTTCTCACAAACTTGTTCATTTTTCTCCAGCAATATTGACTCATGGATGCTATTATTTTGTCATTAGACCATTGGTTTAATGCATTCACAGTGGTTAAGAGTTGGAATTTTAGTCACTCTTGTAGTACTGGGTTGCTATTTGCTATAAATAAGAGCTTTCTCTTTTTATTAAACTAATGATTGTTGAATATCTAATCTTGCTTTTCCTTTATTGAGGCTAAATTGTTGGGTTCTCTAGTGAGATTTTTCCCAAGGTATCATTTGGGGAACTATCTCTTTGAACCATGACAGTAGTTTGGCTGCTGTTTGTTCCTTTAAGGTCAGCATTTTTTTGTGTGTGTGGAAATGTAAGCAAGGTGATTTCCCTAGATTCCAGGGAGTCAAGTTAAAGCTGCACTGGAATTTAATAATAGTTGAAGCAGCAGGTAAAAACATTGCATTCAATAATTTCTGAATATAAGGACCACTTCCATTCTTATTTCTGCTCAATGTATGAAAGCTATATTGCTTCTACAATATTCCAAAATAGTGAGCTACTCCAAAAGTATATTTACTATAGGTATAAATAAATACTGATAGTTTTGCCCTAGGCTAAAGTATAAACCCTTGTAAAACATATAATTCAGCTTATTGGGCTGACGTATCTGTCAGTAAAGATGTTACCGCAAAAGGAGTTAAGCATATCTAGCACAATAATTGTCATTGTCACCTTTAAATAGCAACCATCAGTGAACCATGAGAAGTCACCATTACCCAAGTCAATCTCTAGCAAACCATCCTTAATTCTAAGGAGATGGTCTATCAGTGATAAGCAGTAGTGAGGGACTCAGCCTTTGACAGAGGGGAATAGAATAATGGGATAAGATTATTGTAATGTTAAAGAGTTATATGAGAAGTTAACAAAAGGACTTTATAGGTGTTGAGGTCTTTATTGAGAAACGTTGAATAAGATGAGAATTCAGGATGGTTTCTATTGCATGAGTTATAAAAATGATTAAGGGGGATTCTGTAACAGTTTACTCAGTGGAATTAACCAAAGAGCAGTGGCAACGATTCCTCTGAGGCAAGGGGAATTCCCTGTGCCACAGGATCTAGTGAAGTGAAGTGAAGTCGCTCAGTCGTATCTGACTCTTTGCGACCCAGTGGACTGTAGCCCACCAGGCTCCTCTGTCCATGGGATTCTCCAGGCGAGGATAATGGAGTGGGTTGCCATTTCCTTCTCCAGGGGATCTTCCTGACCCAGGGGTTAAACCCAAGTCTCCAGCATTGTAGGCAGACACTTTAACCTCTGAGCCACAAGGGAAGCCAGCAGGCTATAATACACTATGGGTCAATGCTTGTTCCCATGTTTTTTGGTGAGTAGCCCAAGGACATCCCTTCTCTTTTATATACAAAAGGAAAAAGAGAATCTGATAATTTGAAAGCCCAAAGGCAGGAGGTTTTTATCAAACTCCCCATTAAGTTCTTAAAGGTTATATCACCTAGTTCTTCCCTTAAAATTGAGTCAAAGTTTTTGTTCTTTAAAAATTTGTATTTGGTCATAAGATTTGTAATCCAATAACCAGCTATACCAGAAAACCTCAAAATTGATACTAGTTTTGGATTTTAGGAAAATTTGGGGGAACTTTGAACACCATGACACCTACTTGGATCTAGGTATAGTACTTGTCTTGATATCAGATGTTCTAAATATCAAATCTGGATTGGGAAAGCTACAGATTTTTTCTTGGCAATCTTATATTCCTTGAAAACTAAGAAGTTTGGCAAGTATAGGCTCTCTTTCTGTGAAGAGGCTTGAGATGAAGAGCAAAGAAACAAACCATTCACATATTACAACAAAGTAGTACCCCTAGAGAACTTCAAATTATCGAAATCAGCCTTTAGGATCTGTCAAAATTAAGAAAGACTCTCAGTAAAACCTTGAGACATCACTGTTCAGGCAAACTGTTTTTCTTCTTAAGTGTAGGCAAAAAGGTATTCACTAGTTTAATCAACTAGAATACTAAAGAATTCTCTGTATAAATCAATTGCAGTGAAGAATTTACTTCTACTGGAAATGGATGTTAAAAGGTATTAGGGAAGCAGGATGTGAATAGATAACAATGTTGTTTATTGATCAGGGGTCATGTGCAGACCTCCAACTTCAGTTCTTAGGTTTTTTCACCAGTAAAATAGGAGTATTAGGCAGACAGAATGAGGAATTAAGAGGCTTTGAGCTTTGTAACCTTCTATTATGGGCTATATACCTTGA
This sequence comes from Antilocapra americana, assembly GCA_007570785.1. Classification (NCBI taxonomy): domain Eukaryota; kingdom Metazoa; phylum Chordata; class Mammalia; order Artiodactyla; family Antilocapridae; genus Antilocapra; species Antilocapra americana. The sequence goes on along the minus strand of ML662449.1, from coordinate 16,440,333 downwards.
CTTACAGGGTATTATTCATAGATCCTGCAATGCAGGAGATCTGGGTTTGATTCCTGGGTCAGAATGATCCCCCTGGAGAGGAAAATAGCAACCCAATATAGTATTCTTACCTGGAGAATCTCATGGACAAAGGAGCTTGGCAGGCTACAGTCCATGGGTCACAAGGGTCAGACACAACTTAGCAAATAAACCATCTTTACTTACAGGATATTGACTAATTTTAGGAAGAGATTTGAGGACTCTATTTGAATCTTTGTGGGAGGTATGTTGTGAATTTTGACAATATTAGTTGGAGATTTTGCCCCTAAGGAGCATGTTAGTCGATTCAATAGGGACAAATGATCTGTTTTTCAAGAATCAGCTCTGGCATCATCAGAGATGGAAGCAGGAAAAAAAAAGTAAAATGATCCTTTAATTTACCTGGTTGGCTGCTTTGATGACTACTGTTGAATTCTGGGATCATTTCACCCTTTTTGAAGAAAGAAAATCTGGAATATTTCTTTAAGAAATTTTGGCCTAGTAAGTGGATAGGGAAGAGAAATCAAGAAGAAAATTTTGTGACTGTCTCAAAGTTCAGTTCAGTTCAGTCACTCAGTCGTGCCCGACTCTTTGAGACCCCATGAATTGCAGCACGTCAGGCCTCACTGTCCATCACCAGCTCCCGAAGTCCACCCAAACCCATGTTCATCGAGCTGGTGATGCCTTCCAGACATCTCATCCTTTGTCATCCCCTTCTCCTACTGCCCCCAGTCCTTCCTAGCATCAGGGTCTTTTCCAATGAGTCACCTCTTCACATGAGGTGGCCAGAGTATTGGAGTTTCAGCTTCAACATCAGTCCTTCCAGTGAACACCCAGAACTGATCTCCTTTAGGATGGACTTGTTGGATCTCCTTCCAGTCCAAGGGACTCTCAAGTCTTCTCCAACACCACTGTTCAAAAGCATCAATTCTTCAGCACTCAGCTTTTTTCACTGTCCAACTCTTACATCCATCCATGACTACTGGAAAAACCATAGCCTTGATTAGACAGACCTTTGTTGACAAACTAATGCTCTACTTTTCAATATGCTATCCAGGTTGGCCATAACTTTCCTTCCAAGGAGTAGGCATCTTTTGATTTCATGGCTGCAATCACCATCTGAAGTGATTTTGGAGCCCCCCAAAATAAAGTCTGACACTTTTTCCACTGGTTCCCCATCTATTTACCATGAAGTGATGGGACCAGATGCCATGATCTTAGTTTTCTTAATGTTGATCCTTAAGCCGACTCTTTCACTCTCCTCTTTCACTTTCATCAAGAGGTGAAAGAGGAGTTCATCTCTTTTTTAGTTCCTCTTCACTGGTGTCATCTGCATATCTGAGGTTATTGATATTTCTCCTGGCAATCTTGATTCCAGCTTGTGCTTCTTCCACCCCAGCATTTCTCATGATGTACTCTCCATATAAGTTGAATAAACAGGGTGACAATGTACAGACTTGACATATTCCTTTTCCTGTTTGGAACCAGTCTGTTGTTCCATGTCCAGTTCTAACTGTTGCTTCCTGGCCTGCATACAGGTTTTTCAAGAGAATGGTCGGATGGTCTGGTATTCCCATCTCTTGAAGAATTTTCCACAGTTTATTGTGATCCACACAGTCAAAGGCTTTGGCATAGTCAATAAAGCAGAAGTAGATGTTTTTCTGGAACTCTTGTTTTTTCATTAATCCAGTGGATGTTGGCAATTTGACCTCTGGTTCCTCTGACTTTTCTAAAACCAGCTTGAACATCTGGAAGTTCACGGTCCATGTATTTCTGAAACCTGGCTTGGATAATTTTGAGCATTACTTTACTAGTGTGTGAAATGAGCACAACTGTGTGGTAGTTTGAGCATTCTTTGGTATTGCCTTTCTTTGGGATAGGAATATAAACTGACCTTTTCCAGTGCTGTGGCCATTGCTTAGTTTTCCAAATTTGCTGGCATATTGAGTGCAGCACTTTCACAGCATCATCTTTTAGGCTTTGAAATAGCTCAACTGGAATTCCATCACCTCCACTAGCTTTGTTTGTAATGATGCTTTCTAAGGACCACTTGACTTCACCTTCCAGGATGTCTGGCTCTAGCTGAGTGTGAATGATCATATCATCGTAATTATCTGGATCGTGAAGGCCTTTTTTGTACAGTTCTTCTGTGTATTTTGTCTCAAAGGGTATAAACAAAAAGGGTCGGTTATATTCAGAGAAAAGAAACTCTGGAGGCTCATTAGATATCATTTTTAAAGTGTTTTAGAACTTTGAGGAGAGGGCCATTCTATTACACTGGCTGGTGGGGGCAGTGAGCACTGAGAGTGTGGCTCTAGTATTAAATTATGACTGGCAAAGGTTTTCCCCAAGCAGGATAAAATGTTTCTCCAACCCAATTAAGAGAGAGGGTTGAGAAGAGATCCTATATACTCTTGAGGGTTGGAGGCTGTTGTAAAACCTACTGGTTGGAAGGCTGATGGCACCTGATAACTTAAATTTGTAACAATCTCTTTTCCAATGTCCTGAATCTCTGAAATAATAGCAGAAAGTGGGAAAAGGTTTTTCTTTTGTTTCTTCTTGTTGTTATTTTGTTGCTGAGTAGTGTAAATTCTTTTGTGACCTCATGGATTGTAGCTTGTTAGGCTCCACTATCCATCGGATTTCCCAAGCAAGAATACTGGGGTCGGTTGCCATTTCCTTGCCCAGCAATCTTCCTAATACAGGGATTGAACTCATATCTCCTGCTTGATAGATGGATTCTTTACCACTGAGCCATCTGGGAAGTCCTAGTTTCCTTTAGGGGCCTTCATTATTGGAGTTAAAGTATAAGAATTTTGTCAGTCTTTATTTTAGGTGATTCATCTAGAGTGTAAGAGCACTCGCTTGTTATAACTAAATCTTCAACTGATATACTTTTTCTTTCTATCCTGGTTCTTTTTATTTTTTTATTTTTATTTATTTATTTTTTGTTGTGTTGGTTTTGCCATACAATGACATGAAACCGCCATGGGTTTACATATGCTCCCCCTCCAGAAACCCCCTCCCTCCCAATTCCCTCTCCCTGGGACATCTCAGTGCACCAGCCCCGAGCATCAAACCTGGGCTGGCGATTGATTTCACATATGATAATTAACATGTTCTAATGCCATTCTCCCATATCATCCCACCCTTGCCCTCTTCCACAGAGTCCACGAGTCTGTTCTATACATCTGTGTTCCTTTTGCTGTCTCGCATGCAGGGTTCTCCTTACCATCTTTCTAAATTCCGTATATATGCGTTAGTATACTGTATTGTTGTTTTTCCTTCTGGCTTATTGAAAGGGAAAAGTCCCAGTTTAGTCTGCTAATAAAGTGTTAAAAGTTATCTGAATGGAATCAACATTTGAAGATAATTTTTGTTAAAAATAATCTGAAGTCAGTCATAATAGTCATGATCAATTTTATCAAATTTTTGTGTGCACATCTGATTTTTGTTCCAATCAATAGGATTTGGAAAAGCCATTGGAATTGCCTGATGAAGCTACCAAGCTGTTGATTGAATCAGATTATAAAAGTTGGCCTTTTTGTACTGTTCCTGGAGTTCAAGGGGCATGATAAAGGACAGAAATGGTAAAGATCTAATAGAAGCAATAGAAATTAAGAAGAGGTGGCAAGAATACATAGAACAATTATACAAAAAAGATCTTAAAGACCCAGATAACCATGATGGTGTGGTCAATCACCTAGATCCAGATATCCTGGAGTGTGAAGTCAAGTGGGCTTAGAAAGAAGTACTACAAACAAACATAGTAGAAGTGATAGAACTCCAGATGAGTTATTTAAAACCCTAAAAGACAAAGCGATGCACTCAATATGTCAGTAAATTTGGAAAACTCAGCAGGGGCCACAGGACAGGAAAAAGTCAGTTTACATTCCAATCCCAAAGAAAGGCAATGCCAAAGAATGTTCAGACTGCTGTATAATTGTGCTCATTTCACATGCTAGCAAGGTTATATTCAAAATCCTTCAAACTAGGCTTCAGCAGTATGTGATTTAAGAACTTCCAGATATACCAGCTGTATTTAGAAGAGGGAGAGGTACCAGAGACCAAATTGGCAAAATTCACAGGATCATGGAGAAAGCAAGAGAATTACATGAAAACATCTACTTCTGCTGCATTGACTACACTAAAGTCTTTGACTATGTGGATCACAGCAAACTGGAAAATTCTTCAAGAGATAGGAGTACCAGACCACCTTACCTGTCTCCTGAGAAACCTGTATGTGTATCAAGAAGCAACAGTTAGAACTGGACAGGAAAAACTGGTTCCAAATTGGAAATGTGGTACCACAGGGTTGTCTACTGTCACTCTCCTTATTTAACATATGCAGAGTGCATCTTGCAAAATGCCAGCCTGGATAAATCACAAGCTGGTATCAAGATTGCCAATAGAAATATCAGCAACCTCAGATATGCAGATGATACCCCTCTAATGCAAAAAGTGAAGAGAAACTAAAGTGTGTCTTGATGGGGTTGAAAGAAGAGAGTGAAAAAACTGACTTGAAATTCAGTATTAAAACAAACTAAGATCTTGGTCTCCAGTCCCATTACTTAATGGCAAACGGAAGTGCAAAAAGTGGAATAGTTGACAGATTTTGTTTTTTTGGGTTCCAAAATCATTGCAGACAGTGACTGCAGCCCTGAAATTAAAAGACAGTTGATCTTTAGAAGGAAACCTATGTCAAACATAGACAGTATATTAAAAAAGCAGAGACATCATTTTGCCAACAAAGGTTGATATAGTCAAAGCTATAGTTTTTTCCAGTAGTCATGTATGTATGGAAGAGTTGGACCATACAGAAGGCTGAGCTCTGAACAATCCATGCTTTTAATTGTGGTGCTGGAAAAGACTCTTGAGAGTCCCTTGGACAGCAAGATAAAACCAGTCAGTCCTAAAGGAAATCAACCCCGAATATTCACTGGAAGGACTCATGCTGAAACTCCAATACTTTGGCCACCTAATTTGAAGAGCTGACTCACTGGAAAAGGCCCCAATGCTGGGGAAGATTGAAGACATAGGAGTAGCAGGTGGCAGCAAATGAGATAGTTAGATATTATTGCCAATTCAATGGATATGAATTTGAGCAAACTCCTAGAGATAGTGAAAGACAGAGAAGCCTGAGATTCTGCAGTCCTGGGGTTACAACAAATAGGATATGACTAAGGGACTGAACAGCATATACTTTAGCATGCTAATCTCCCAGTTGTAGTAGTAGAGAGTTTTCAGGATGTTTTTAATTTCTACTTTTAATCTAATTGTGGGTCTTGGTCTCCAAGAACACACATCTAATAGAGCTGATAAGTGTTAGAGAAATCAGGTTGATAGGTTTGAATGACTCTACTAAATCCCTAAGAAAATCTATGAGTATTTTCAGTTACTTTGGGACAATCTGTGATGAAATTAAGGATTTGACCTCTGGATTTTTCATGAAGCTTAATTTTAAACAGATTCTGATAGGCTCAAAGGAAAGGAAGGTGGAGAGATCTTCAGGTGAAAAGGAAAGTTCAACCAGAGAATTAGCATGGGAGAGCTGAGGGTTTGGAAGAAGTAGGTCTAGACCATAATGAAGAAGAGAAGGAAGAAAGGGCCAGAAACAGGCCCTGAGCAAAAGGAGCCAGGGAAGAGGAAAGATATTGCACTGGAGTGTGAGCCTGAGACAAGAAGCTGAGAAGCCAGAACATGACACTTTCAAAACAATTTTATGTTTGCGTTTGTTTGTTTTTAATCATTTTCTTCTTCAGTTAAAAAATTAATTTTTATAATTATTTTTTATTGGAGTATAGTTGTTTTGCAGTGTTGTGTTAGTTTCCCCTATACATCAAAGTGAATCAATCATACATAAGCACATATCCCCTCAATTTTTTAATTTCTTACCCATTTAGGTCACCACAGAGCCCCAAGCACAGCTCCCTGAGCTACACCGTTGATTCTCCATAGTTATCTATTTTATACATAGTACTAGTAGTGCATATATGTCACTCCTAATCTCCAATTTATCCCACTCTTCCTTTTTGTTCTCTTGGTCTTCATACATTTGTTCTCTGTCTTTGTCTCTATTTCTGTTTTGCAAATAAGAACATCTATACAATGTTTTTTGAGATTCCACATATATGCATTAATACATAGTATTTGTTCTTCTATTTCAGACTTATTTCAGTCTGTGTGACAGTTTCTATTTCCCTCTATGCCTCTAAAGATAACCTAGTACCATTCATTTTGTGGTTGAGTTTTCTTTTCTTTTCTTTCTTTCTTTTCTTTATATTATCATGTTGGTTTTGCCATACATTGACATGAATCCACCATGGGTGTGGTTGAGTTTTAGAAAAGGCAGAGGAACCAGAATTCAAATTGCCAACATCTGCTGTATCATAGAAAGAGCAAGAGAGTTCCAGAAAAAAAAAATCTACTTCTGTTTTATTGACTACACCAAAGTCTTTGGCTATGTGGATCACAGCAAACAGTGGAAAATTCTTCAAAAGATGGGAATATCAGACCACCTGACCTGCCTCTTGAAAAATCTGTATGCAGGCCAGGAAACAACAGTTAGAACTGGACATGAAACCACAGACTGGTTCCAAATAGGAAAAGGAGTACATCAAGGCTGTATATTGTCTCCCTGCTTATTTAACTTATCTGTAGAGTACATCATGAAAAACGGTGGACTGGATGAAGCACAAGCTGGAATCAAGATTGCCAGGAGAAATATCAATAACCTCCAGTATGCAAGATGACACCACCCTTATAGCAGAAAGTGAAGAACTAAAGAGCTTCTTGATGAAAGTGAAAGAGCAAAGTGGAAAAAGTTGGCTTAAAGCTCAACATTCAGAAAACTAAGATCATGGCATTTGGTCTCATTACTTCATGGCAAATAGATGGGGGAAAAGTGGAAACAGTATCTGACTTTATTATGGGGGGGCTCCAAAATCACTATAGATGGTGACTGAAGCCATGAAATAAAAAGACACTCCTTGGAAGAAAAGATAGGACCAACCTAGACAGCATATTAAAAAGCAGAGACATTTCTTTGCCAACTAAAAGTCTGTCTAGTCAAGGCTATGGTTTTTCCAGTAGTCATGGATGGATGTAAGAGTTGGACTATAGGGAAAGCTGAGTGCTGATGAATTGATGCTTTTGAACTGTGGTGTTGGGGAAGATTCTTGAGAGTTCCTTGGACTGCAAGGAGATCCAACCAGTCCATCCTAAAGGAGATCAGTCCTAAATGTTCATTGAAAAGACTGATGCTGAAGCTGAAACTCCAATACTTTGGCCACCTGATGTGAAGAGCTGACTCATTTGAAAGGATCTTGATGCTGGGAAAGATTGAAGGCAAGAGGAGAAGGGGATGACAGATGGTGGGATGGCATCACTGACTCAATGGACATGAGTTCGAGTAGTCTTGGGGAGTTGGTGATAGACAGGGAGGCCTGGTGCACTTCTGTCCATGGGGTTGCAAAGAATGGGACACGACCTAGCATCTGAACTGAACTGAACTGAGCATTTCACTATATATGTACCACATCTTCTTTAATCATTCTTTTGTTAATGGACACTTAGATTGCTTCCACACCCTGCCTACTGTAAATAGTGCTTCAGTGAAGCTTCAGATGTTTGTGTCTTTTTGAATTATGATTTCTCAGGATATATATCCAGTAGTGTGATTGCTAGGTTATATGATAGTTCTATTTTTAATCTTTTAGGGAATCTCTGTGCTGCTCTCCACAGTAGCTGTATCAATTTATATCCCTAACAGTGTTAGAGGGTTTTTTCCTCCACATTCTCTCCAACATTTTTTGTTTTTAGATTTTTTTTTTAAATGATGTCCATTCTAACCAATATGAGGCAATACAGCATTGTTATTATGACTTTCAGGGGATCTTCTCAACCAAGGGATCAAACTCAGGTCTCTTGCATTGTAGGCATACACTTTACCATCTGAGCCACCAGGGAAGTCCAATAATTAGTGATACTGAGTGTCTTTTCATGTATTTATTGGCCATCTGTATGTCTTCTTTAGAAAAAATGTCTGTTTAGGTGTTCCAGTCATTTTTTATTGGATCATTTTTGTTTTGTTTTCCTTTAATTTAGCAGCATGAGGTGTTTGTATATTTTGGTGATTAATCCTTTATTAGTTGTTTCATTTTCAAATATTTTCTTCCATTCTAGGGTTGTCTTTTAGTCTTATTTATGGTTTCCTATGCTGTAAAAATGTTTATGTTCAATTAGATCCCCTTGGTTAGTTTTTGTTTTTATTTTTTATTATGTTAGGAGGAGAGTCTAATAAGATCCTGCTATGATTTCTGTCAAATGCTGTTCAGCCTGTGTTTTCCTTTAAGAGTTTTATAGTGTCTGGCCTTACATTCAGGTCTTTAATTCAGCTTGAGTTAATTTTCATGTATGGTGTTAGGAAGTGTTCTCTTTTCATTCTTTAACAATGAAAGATCAGAAAGATAAATTAAGGAAATAAGCCCATTTACCATTGCAACAACAAGAAAAGAAGTACCTAGGGATAAACCCATCTAAGGAGGCAAAATACCTGTATGCAGAAAACCATAAGATACTGATGAAAGAAATCAAAGATGGCATAAAATGATGGAGAGATATACCATGTCCTTAGTTTAGAAGAATTAATATTGTGAAAATGACTATACTATCCAAATAATATACAGATTTGATGCAATTCCAATCAAATTAGCAATGGCATTTTTCACAGACCTAGAACAAAAATTTTTATCATTTGTATGGAAACACAAAAGACCCTGAAGAGACAAAGCAAAAATCTGGAAAAAGGAAAATAGAGCTGGAGGAATCAAGCTCTCTGAGTTCTGACCATACTACAAAGCTAGAGTCATCAAAACTAAATAGTACTGGAGTAAAAACAGAAATATAGACTAAATGAAACAGGATAGAAAGCCCAGAGATAAACCCATGTGCATGTGGTCACCTAATCTATGACAAACGAGGCAAGAATATACAATGGAGAAAATAGGATCTCTTCAATAAATGATGCTTGGAAAATTGGACAATGATAATCATATGTTGCGAAAACTCATTTTTCTTAAACTTTAATTTGGAAGACTTAGCCCTGAATCTTCTAAAACTGCATGGAATATCTATTTTTATTGGCAATTTATGTCTTCCAAATGTTATCAGGGACCTAAAATTAATTCTTTGCAAAATACAATTATAACTGTCCAGGCAGGGTAATAGCCATCAAAAATTTTCACATCTTTTAACACATCTGTGTCATCAATGTGCCTGATGGTAAATATTTCATAATTTCTGGATATCTTTGTGACTTATTGTGATAAAGCTAAAATAAAAATGCATTTTATGTTTATAAGAGGAAATTGATGTACACAGATTAATAATACTTTTGAATAAATATTTAAAATCTAAATTTAACAATTTTTAATAGTGTTATTCTTTAAAAATATAATTTAACAAGCTGTAAGGACTTTTTAATAATATTAAAATTACCCAGAAAGTAATTTGTACACTTTAAACCACAGTAAATTATAGGTAATAGCATATACCCATGTATTCACTTCAGAAATTGATTGACGTTGGCCTTTTTTATTTTTGTAGCTTAATTTTAAAAATTAAACAAATAGAATATGCAGATGAAAATTTGCAGAATATGCAGATAAAAATTTAGGGATTTCAAAAGTTTCCCATAATTGCCATGGGTATTCTAAATTGCCTTCAGTTTCAGATTTTTCCATTTATTTAGAAACAAGCATGTCCCCTTCTGTCATGTTTTTAAATATAAAATCAGCTTGAGTCCCCACAGAGAGAGAGAGCCCTCAAAATATTTATATACCTAGGATTCTAGTTCTGAAAGGATTTTCTCTAGAGTGAAGAATAATTTTCAAATAGCTCAAAGAACTAGGCAGATTAAACAACTCAAAGAACCTGCAGGCTTAATATTATCCAGTTCTAAGGGAACAGTCTAGTTTCAAAGAAGTCAAACTGAAGGTTTATTAGCATGGTTGTAATGAAATAGCCTAATGCTTAGGGAGTCAATCTTAACAGGAAAGCTCCAACAGGACAGCTCATATTCCAAAACGAATAAAGAGGAAGGCTGAACTTGCAAACATTCAATAAAGCAACCTCTGTTCCTAAAGGAGAATGCCAAAGGCTAACCAGTTCCAGTTGGAACAACCTCATTTCAAAGACAAGTACCAAATGATAACGAGCTCTCAACAATAAAGAGGAAGCCTTAAAATAGATTTCAAATAAAATCTGGAAAATTTTAAAATACCAGGAAGATACAAACGCAGATCTAGGTGAAAGACTTACCCTCCAAACTCCAAGGTTTGTGAGGCTGATGGTTTTCTCTGCATCCCTGTTCTGGCTACCAAAATGTTTAACTAAAATAAATAACATACTAAATTATGTCTGCAGCAAAAATGATTTATTTGGGATCAACAAAGAATTACAATTCAGAGTCTGCAACCATGTTGAGACACACACAATTTCCTGAACAGCAAGGAGAGGAAAATTCTTTATACAGGGGGAAAGGAAGTTGGAAAGGCTATAGAAATGAAATGTTCATTGGAAGCATTGAGGGTTTGAAGTCTGTTGGATTTTTATTTGACAGACCTCATAATCACTGGCTGAGCTCTAAAGGGGACAGGAGAGGAAATCTTTCTCCTTTCTGTTTGTCTCTGCTACTGTCGTAGGACAACAGAACTCCTTCTTCTGACTTCCTGACTCTATTTTAATTGAGGTTTCTGTTTATTAATTTTTTCACCCTCCTTTCCCCATCTTCATCCCCAGGGTTAGCCAAACTTTGAAGCATAAGACACAGTGCTATAGAATATCATGTCTTTCCAGGACTTTCAATCCCAACTGTAAAGATTTAGGATCCCGTTACATAATTATAGGGAATAGTCTACAGAAGATTACTCTCATTTCTGAAGTCAACTGCAAGATTAGTGTTTTCTAAAACAGCCCTCAGATTTGGGTTCAATAATTGGAGAAAAGATTCACAGGATGTACTGAAAGCTACTGTATTCATGAATAAAGTTTATTACAGGGAAAAGTTTCAAATTAGAACCAGCCAAAGGACAGAATGGAGGAAGATTCCAAATACAGAGTTTTCATTGTCCTCAGAATGTGTTACCACCTCAACATTCACCTGTGAAAATATGCATGAGATATTGCCTACTGGAGAAGTTCACCCAGAGTTCAGAATTTTGAGATGTTGTTAGGTTGGCCTGATTCATTTGTTTTTTTTTTTTTTTTTAATTTAATTTAATTTTTTTTATTATTGTTTTTGCCATACATTGTCATGATATCACCATGGGTTTACATATGCTTCCCCTCCGGGTCCCCCCTCCCTCCTCCCTCCCCCCCGGGAAATCTCGCTGCACCAGTCCCGAGCATCAATCCTGGGCTGGCGATTGATTAGACACATGACAATTAACATGCTTCAATGCCCTTCTCCCATATCATCCCACCCTTACCCTCATCCACAAAGTCCACAAGTCTATTCTATACATCTGCGTTCCTTTTGTTGTCTCCCATGTTGGGTTCTCATTACTGTCTTTCTAAATTCCATATATATGTGTTAATATACTGTATTGTTGTTTTTGCTTCTGGCTTACTTCACTCTGGATAATGGGCTCCAGTTT
>ML662449.1:16364012-16418658 GCA_007570785.1 Antilocapra americana | reverse complement strand
AACTCCAACTTATTTTCCAGGTTTTGGATCATTTTCACTATCATTATTCGGAATTCTTTGTCAGGTAGACTTCCTATCTCTTCGTCTTTTGTTTGGTCTAGGGGGTATTTATCCTGTTCCTTTACTTGTTGGGTATTTCTCTGCCTTTTCATCTTGTTTATCTTGCTGTGTTGTCCCTTTATTGTGGGGATTCCTCTCTATGGGAGGGGTTGGATGCGTGGTTTGCCGAAGTTTCCTGGGTGGAAAGGCTTGTGTGGTTTTCTGGTGGGTGAGTCTAGGTTTCCTCACTGTTACTCCTCACGTCGGCACTGGGTCGCCTCTCCAGATGCCCGATGTCCTCTGCCAGCATTCAGTTCCTGTTTTTTGGAGTTTGCTCGGCCTTTAAAAGTTCTTTTGGTATATTTACTGGGGAGAGAGTGTTCTCCCCGTCCTATTCCTCCGCCATCTTAGTTCCGTCTCCTCATTTGTTATCTACATGGTTGGATACTGTCAACTGACATCTCTGACCTTATGCCCTGCTCTAAGTCACCTGGTTAATCTTTCTGGCATGGCCAACTTCCACCCTAAGACTGTCAGGTATGGATGTTCAGACTCTGAGTCATCTCATTAAAGCAAACTATTAGTTATGGTCAGAAGTCCCCACCATCGATTAAAAAAGAAAAAGAATAAAAAGCACTAATCACTCAGAAATTTCAGGGATTTAGAAGTTATCAAATAGGAGCCCAGTACAAATACCAAAAAAACCTCTCTTTGGGCAAGGTCAAATATTCCATATTTTACTTCTCTGTCTCTGTGTCTCTCTCAGTTTTTCCTCTGTATTGATCCATATATGTCTCCATTAATATATTATAAGTAAGTCTGATCATTATATCAGTGTTTTTCAAAATACGGTTGCTGCACCAGTACTTGGAAATTTTTTGGAAATGCAATTCTTGAGCCTCACCCAGACCAAATGAACCAGAAATTCTGAGTCACAGCTTTCTGAATTTAACAACCTCTCCAAGTGATTCTCATTCATGCTTAAACTTTAATCCACTATTCTAATCCTGAGATTTTTAGTTTTCATGGAATAAGGAAGAAAATGGAAGAGTATTCAAGAGCCTTTCTGGAGGTGTGATATCACTAGAAAACTAAGTAATATTTGAAAAGATAGATGGCTATTCATTAGTTTCTTGATATGTGAATCAAATTCTCCACCTTGCATCAAGGGAAATTCACATGACACTTCCCTTGGTTTCTGTTTTAACTCCTTTTAAAAATAACTGTTAATTTAGGTTAGTTGTAACCATCATGGAATTGTGCAGAAATAACTTTAATAAAATAAAAATTGTGCCTTCATTTTAAACATCAGAATTGTGGATGTTTTTGTTCCCCTGACTGAAACTAAAGATAATTCTCTCATAAGTGGAGAACTTGTATCATATTCTGAAACATGGAATAACTTTTTTTCAATAGTTCAGCCATAATCCATTCAACATAGGGGTCCATGATATGAAGGCCAACAGTTTGTAATGTAGGGTTTAATTAAATTGGGCACTGCTATAATTAAAGGTTTTGAGTTATTAATGCATCCCTCCAGCAAACATTTAATTTTTAACTTGCTGGTGAAACCCTTATTAAAACAGGATATTAGGGCAGCTAAATAGAATTTGCTGGAGGAATCATTTGGATTTTTAGATGTAATTCAGCACAATACACTGCTGTGATTGTTTTCTTTTTAAATAAAAAAAAAAAGGATTTGGGAAGTCAAGAATATGAGAGCAGTTTGAGGTAAGAGAGCAATTTCATTAAAAAAAATCATAAATCGGGTATAGTAAAACTAACTTGGAGAAGAATAATTGCACATGCCCAGTGTTGGCATGTACACTCTATGGTCATCCCATAACACTCTGGCATTTTGGATTCTCAGCCTGAGTCTGAATTTTCAGGTTATTTCAGTATCACTTTTACTATTTTGACAAATATTTTACTTATTCTATTGGCAACTACAAAAGGCAAAGGGGCAGATGCACCATTAATCTGTTGATTTCTGAAGTTAACATTAATGAAAAATATCATTTATATTGGTATATCATAGGCTCCAGATGATTCTCTCAAGTAGAAGTGGCTTTGCTAACCAGCATTCCAGTGTAGATTTAGTGATCCTTTCCCTGATTCTTAGATCTGAATACGGAATGCAGAAACTCAGAGAAAATTGTAAGCAACCCTAGCTTCAGAGTTCCGTCTGTCATAGAGCAAAATTTAGATTAAATGAAGTTGGTAAATGTTACATTCTGTGTCTCATTTGTAACATTCAAATCATGCAATAGTATATTTAAAAATATGAGGAATCTTGTACTTAAATATAGGAAACTTTGTTTATTTTAACATTTGTTAAACAATTTACTACAAGGCCTCTCTCCCTTCCTGTGACCATTATACTCTTCCACAGACCACACACTGGAAAATGTTGTCATCATGAAAAGAAGGCTGATTTAGCATTAAGGGACCCCGAATTAATTCTGCTTCCATTGTTTGCTAACTGTGTGAGCTTAGAGAAGTTAATTAAAATGCCTGGAAGATTCAATTTCTCATCTCTAAAATAAGGTTGATAATTACCATAGAAACTTATTGTAAGGATTAAAATGATATATAGATTCAGAAACAGAGTAAACTTTAAAGTGTAGTTTAAAAAGTCATTTTAATTTCTTTGCTCTTACTTACTCAAAAATTTGTCAATAAACCTGTGCATTTCCCTGGCACTTTATTTTCTGTCATTCTATGTATTCTACTGGACATTATTCACTGTGCAGAAGGTTATTGGGGTTAGGAGTGTCTAGAGTACATTAAAGTGGGTCCACTTCACTAAATATTTATTCCCTGGATATATTCAGGCAGAACTTGAAGAATATTGTACACAAAATACTGTTCAAAGTTAAATAATGTCAGGTTCCTTCTTATTCAAAGACATTGTGACTTGAAAAAAAGTATTAGAGCTCATAATGTAAATAAGCTATTGACATTATCATCTAATGAATAAATATTGGCAAAACATGGAAAGTGTATTCAGGTATAATGAAAGGGGTACAAATTTATATTCTTGTAAATTTCTACTAGCTACTAACTTTAAAGGAAAAAACATCTATCTATAGACAGATGATAGATGATAGATAGATAAATAAGCAGAAATAAGCAAAGTCTATGTCAGACATGTTACATGAATTACTGCTTTAAGAATTTATTCATGGAATAAATATGGAGTTAGTATGATATCTCCAAAGATAGAAGAGCATAAAGAAGTTTTCTTTTTCTTTCTTTAAACTAAAATGAGGGTTTTTCTACAATCTGGTTAAAGACAGAGGTGGGAAGTAAAGATTTAACATTAATATTTAAAGAGCATGAATATCTGGAGAATGAGAGATAATAGACATTATATGTAAAGTGTACACGTTACACTTGTCATGTAACTGAAAGAATGTAAAACTGAAAATGCCCCAAATTCAAGCAATTTCTTTTGGGAACCATGTTTTTTGCATATATTATTCAGAATGTATCCGTTAATACCAAATGCGGTTTTAATGCAAAAGAAAATTTCTTTGGAACTGTAATTGATTTCTACCTACTCTTTCAGAATGAAATCCTATATATGTGCTTGATTCTTGTTTGAGTCCTTTAAATTATTAATCAACTTTATGTCAGTTAAGAACTGTTACATGAACCTGTTTTAATAGCTTAACCCTCTATGTCAACATAAAACAAACACACCATCTTTGTTATTTTAGCATCCCTATTAACACCAACTATCCAGTTTCCTGTGAACAACATGTGATGCTCTTTCAATGCCTCCAGTCAAAACAGAATCAGATTCTCTAGATTTAGATTACTTCTGTATATGTGTTAGGTCTCATACTATTGTTAAGCTTCACAAAATGTTAAAAGTATTATCAAAGTCCTCATTTTTATTGACTTCAATTAGATCGTAATAGTTTCACCTAAAACAGTTTTTATCAGAAACTTTCTCTTTCAGACACTGCAGAGAGGGAAATTCACATATCTCTATACCGCAGGAGGTGACTGACAGTAAATGACTTAACACAAGATAGTCACCTCTAGGATTTAACTGATTTTGCATGAAGAAGAATCTAACCACATCACTCAATGTTTTAAACTTTAAAACACGTTCTATGTTGAAAAGTGACTCTTATTATTTATAGAGCACGTAATGCAGATAAAAAATCTTGAATAAAGGGATTATACATGTTTGAGTTTGTTACTTTGGGAAATAATTTTTCACTCCTTGGCTTCTTCTCAAATAATTGTGATGTTGGAAGTATTTATCAACCTTAAAAAAATTACAAACTTTAAAAATCTAGTGCAGTATCTTACTTGAATAGTCCCTATTTAAATGCAAATGTTAGGTTCCTTCTGTCATAAAATGAAGTTTTCAATAAAAAGAGGTATGTATTTTTTAACGCTAATGGCCTGTTTATCTCATTCCATGACTTGTCATTAATATCCAAGCATAAGAGGTTTGTCTTTGGGAGGAGATTAAAAAAAGATAGAAGTACAGGGAAAAAAAATGCATAAATTGTTGATGGAGGAATTTACTAATACAATACTGAAAAGTTTTTAAAGAGTAATTTTGAAAATGGTCTCTCTTAGGAAACCTCATTCTATTTTACAACAAAATATAAAATAAAATCTTAGTGACTGCAGATTTCTCAAGAGGAAAAAGTTGAAGTTCTATAAATCTTATTACAGTAAAGAAATACAGCTGGATTTGTGAGGGCAAATTTTAAATTGTGTATTTCATTTATTTTTCTTAATGGTTCACATTTTTTAAATGACTTAAATAGTATTGAAGAAATGTTACTGAAGGCTCCATATTCACAAGGCACCATGATAGTCAATTTGAGATATGGCCGATCCCTGTTTTGCTTTTTCTACTTTCAGTCAGCTGAGAACACATGCCTCATATTTTCAAATACTTCAAATTTCTGCAATGATACTAACTGAGCAGGAAATTGGATTAGGGTCACAATTTCCCTGTTTTAAATATAATATTAGAGCTATGATATCACATTGCTGCTGTGCTTAGTTGCTCAGTCATGTCCAACTCTTTGTGATCCCTTGGATTGCAGCCTGCCAGGCTCCTCTGTTCATGGGGATTCTCCAAGCAAGAATATTGGCATGGGTTGCTACACCCTCCTCCAGGGCATCTTCCCAATCCAGGGATCAAACCCAGGTCTCCCACATTGCAGGCAGATTTTTCACTGAGCCACCAGGGAAGACTAAGTATCCTGGACTGGATAGCCTATCCCTTCTCCAGGGACTCTTCCTGACCCAGGAATCAAACCAGATCTCCTGCACTGCAGGCAGATTCTTTACCAGCTGAGTTACCAGGGAAGCCTATGATATTACAGTAAATCCGCTATATATGAACAAGTTCCATTCCAATGTTGCATCCATAAACTGAACTTGTTCATAAATCCAACAAAGATAGCCTAGGTACTCAACTAACACAATAAACTATATTCTACTGTACTATAATAGGTCTATAATAATTTTCAAACAATACATAAAAAACAAATACAAAAAATAAAGAACACATTTTTAATACTACAGTACAGTACCTTGTAAAGTAGAGTAGTATTGTATTGGCTATATTTCTCCATTTGATATTCCTTGGGGATTAGCAATTTAGTTTAACTCTTCTGTGGACATTAGACATTGCTCTCTTTTCTTTTTCATCTCTCTCCCTTAGATTCATCATGGCTGACCTCATTTCACCATCAGATTAAATGTATATATATTTCCTCAGATTGACATAAGAATATGCAGTGAGGCAAGAGACCTGAGATACAAGTCATATCAGGCTCCAAAACATAAAAATGAACCTTATTAACAACTACATTTTTGTAAGTAAAGCCTTTAAAAATCAATTCTGACTTCAGAATTTGGCGAGAATTTGGAATCTCGATGTCATCAGTTATTTCTGGGTGTGGATGAGCCTTCTGGAGCAAGTTACATAAGAGAAGAAGCTAGGGAGGTCTAGATTTTTCCTCTTCATTCCCCAGTCTCTCATTTTACAGTCTCCAGCCACAAAATGGGATGTTTTCTAGAAGCAGAAAAAAGGCACATAAACATAGATATGATTTTAAGGTGAAGTCTTCTGGGTCCTCTTCAACATACTTTCAGTTCAGTCGCTCAGTCGCATCTGACTCTTTGCAAAGCCCTGAACCACAGCATGCCAGGCTTCCCTGTCCATCACCAACTCCTGGAGTTCACCCAAACCCATGTCCATTGATGTCGGTGATGCCATCCAACCATCTCAACCTCTGACATCCCCTTCTACTCCTGTTCTCAATCTTCCCCTTCATCGTGGTCTTTTCAGATGAGAAAGATCTTTACATCAGGTGACCAAAGTGTTGGAGTTTCAGCTTCAACATCAGTCCTTTCAATGAACACCCAGGACTGATCTCCGTTAGGATGGACTAATCGGATCAACTTGCAGTCCAAGGGACTCTCAAGAGTCTTCTCCAACACCACAGTTCAAAAGCATCAATTCTTCTGCCCCCAGCTTTCTTTATAGTCCAACTCTCACATCCATACATGACCATTGAAAAAACCATAGCCATGACTAGATAGATCTTTGTTGACAAAGTAATGTATCTGCTTTTTAATATGCTGTCTAGGTTGGTCATAACTTTCCTTCCAAGGAGTAAGTGTTTTTTAATTCCATGGCTACAATCAACGTCTGCAGTGATTTTGGAGCCCAAGAAATTAAAATCAGCCACTGTTTCCACAATTTCTCCATCTATTTGCCATGAAGTGATGTGACCGGATGCCATGATCTTAGTTTTCTGAATATTGAGCTTTAAGCCAACTTTTTCACTCTCCTCTTTCACTTTTATCAAGAGCCTTTTTAGTTCCTCTTCACTTTCTGCCATAACGGTGTTATCATCTGCATATCTGAGGTTATTGATATTTCTCCTGGCAATCTTTATTCCAAGTTGTGCTTCTTCCAGCCTGACATTTTTCATGATGTACTCTACATATAAGTTAAATAAGCAGGGTGACAATATACAGCCTTGACATACTCCTTTTCCTATTTAGAACCAATCTGTTGTTCATGTCCAGTTCTAACTGTTGCTTCCTGACCTGTAGGCAGGTTCCTCAAGATGCAGGTCCCGTGGTATGCTAATTCCCATCTCTTTAAGAATTTTCCACTGTTTATTGTAATCCACACTTTGGCATACATAATAAAGCAGAACTAGATGTTTTTCTGGAAGTCTTTTGCTTTTTTGATGATTCAAGTGATGTTGGCAATTTTATCGCTGGTTTCTCTGCCTTTTCTAAAACCACTTGAATATCTGGAAGTTCAAGGTTCATGAATTGCTGAAGCCTGACTTGGAAAATTTTGAGCATTACTTTACCAGCGTGTGAGATAAGTGCAATTGTACAGCAGTAAGAGCATTCTTTGGCATTGCCTTTCTTTGGGATTGGAATGAAAACTGACCTTTTCCATTACTGTGGCCCTGCTGAGTATTCCAAATATGCTGGCATATTGAGTATAGCACTTTCACAGCATCATCTTTCAGGATTTGAAATAGCTTAAATGGAATTCCATCACCTCCACTAGCTTTCTTCGTAGTGATGCTTCCTAAGGCCCACTTGACTTCACATTCCAGGATGTCTGGCTCTAGGTGAGTGTTCACACCATCATGATTATCTGGGTTTTTAAGATCTTTTTTGTGTATTCTTGCTACCTCTTCTTAATATCTACTGCTTCTGTTAGCTCCATACCATATCTGTCCTTGATTTAGCCCATCTTTGCATGAAATGTTTCCTCGGTATCTCTAATTTTCTTGAAGAGATCTCTAGTCTTTCCCACTCTATTGCTTTCCTTTATTTCCTTTCACTAGTCACTGAGGAAGGCTTTTTTATCTCTCCTTGCTATTCTTTGGAATTCTTCATTCAGATACTTATATCATTCCTTTTCTCCTTTGCTTTTCACTTCTCTTCCTTTTACTGGTTTTTGTAAGGCCTCCTCAGACAGCCACTTTGCCTTTTTGCATTTCTTTTTCTTGGGGATGGTCTTGATCCCTGTCTCCTGTACAATGTCACAAACCTCTGTCCATACTTCATCAGGCACTTTGTCTATCAGATCTAGTCCCTTAAACTTATTTCTCACTTCCACTGTGTAATCATAAGGGATTTGATTTCATCATACCTGAGTGGTCTAGTGGTTTTCCCTATTTTCTTCAATTTAAGTCTGAACTTGATAATAAGGAGTTCATGATCTGAGTCATAGTCAGCTCCTGGTCTTGCTTTTGTTGACTGTATAGAGCTTCTCCATCTTTGGCTGCAAAGAATATAATCAATCTCATTTTGGTGTTGACCTTCTGGTGATGTCCATGTGTAGAGTCTTCTCTTTTGTTGTTGGAACATGTGTTTGCTATGACCAATGTGTTCTCGTGGCAAAACTCTATTTTTTTTGCCCTGTTTCATTCTGTACTCCAAAGTCAAATTTGCCTTTGACTGTAGGTATTTCTTGACTTCTTACTTTTGCATTCCAGTCCCTTATAATGAAAAGAACATCATTTTGGGGGTGTTAGTTCCAAAAGGTCTTGTAGGTCTTCATAGATCCATTCAACTTCAGCTTCATCAGCATTACTGGTCAGGTCATAGACTTGCGTTACCGTGATATTGAATGGCTTGCCACGAAAATGAACAGAGATCATTCCGTCGTTTTTGAAATTGCATCCAAGTACTGCATTTCCGACTCTTTTGTTGACTATGATGGCTACTCCATTTCTTCTAAGGAATTCCTGCCCACAATAGTAGATATAATGGCCATCTGAGTTAAATTCACCCATTCCAGTCCATTTTAGTTCGCTGATCCTAGAATGTCAACGTTCACTCTTGCCATCTCCTATTTGACCACTTCCAATTTGCCTTGATTCATGGACCTAACATTTTAGGTTCCTATACAATATTGGTCTTTACAGCATCGGACCTTGCTTCTATTACCAGTTACATACAAAACTTGATTTTGTTCTTACTTAGGCTCCATCCCTTCATTCTTTCTAGAGTTATTTCTCCACTGATATCCAGTAGCATATTGGGCATCTACTGACCTGGCGAGTTCATCTTTCAGTGTCCTATCATTTTGCTTTTTAAATGATTAAATTATTATTTAGTTTGATTAAAGTTCACAACTTCTCTTGTCTCATTATGTGTAGCATGCATATAAAGTTTATTTTTAGTAAACACCACCTTTCTTTAGTTTCAATTGCTGCTACAGGCATTTCTTTTTTAATGTTTGCATATTTCTGTGCTCTTTGCATTGAGAAACTTTAGTGATGTAAAGAGAGGTGGGCTTGGAGGCATATGTACAAACACTTCTCTATCTGTAAGTAGACCAAAGACTTTTAAATAGTGCTTTAAGAACATTATTGAAAGACTTCAAAGGTAGCAATATTTCTGGTTAAAAAGTAAAGCAATGTTGATTGAAAAAACTCTTCCATAGAGAATTCTTTTCTTTCTAAAATTAATGGATTTTAAACCACAGCCAAAATGTTGAGGAAACATGAATAAAAATTCAGAAATGTCAAGAATCAAACGGTTGTTGGAGGGATTTTTCTTACCATTTATTATGGTAGAAGAGGAAAACCTTTGATGTTTATGAAGAGGTGAGGATTGCACTTATAAAATTTCCTGTTAATGGTGGAAAGATGTAGCTATATTCACTATTAATAAATTATTAATGGGGATTATTCAACTCATGCAATTCAGAGATTTAAATATGAAGTATACTTTCATATCTTAATCACAGTAATTCTAGAAATTAGAAAAGGAAAAAGAGAGAACAGTCATCTAAAACAGAAAATTTGTTACTGAGAACTCTACAATGTATACAGTAATTAGTTAACATTAGCTTCTAATACCACACATCAAGATAATGAGAAGAAACTTCAGGCCATCAGAGCTAAAATATTTCTGTTCAAGTCTTATACAACTAATTTTGCTAGAATTATCTTACATAAACTCCAGAAACAAACTATATTTAGCAGTAAAGATAAGATCCTCTCATAATTTAGCTGCTATAGCCTATATGAAGGAAATCTAAAACTGGTAGGACATTGCTAAAATAAAGTTGATTGTATTTTTAAACTGTTGGTACAGATCCTAACCATTTTTATGTTTCTTTATCCACCTCTACTAATAGGATGAAGAAGGGACTTGGAAAACTAGAGATCATTCTTTTTTTTTTTCTTTTTTTTATCCATGAAAACCCGCTCAGGGTATGATTATTTACAATTCTCTCTGCTTTTCTAGAAAGTATATATTGCAGAATGGTAGTTCCAATGATTATTTTCATTACACATCACACATTTAGATTTTTTTTAACTATTTGATATTATATTTCATTCCATTTTTCTATCTTTCAAAAATCTCCTGAGATTCAATTTTTTTCTAAGCTGATTGATCTTTTGTGCTGAACTTTATACTGCTATTATTTACTTTAAAATTAATATTCACCCTAAAAGTTTTCCTATTGTATCTGTTATATAAAGCAAGCTACAAAATTCCTCCTGCTTTCTTAGACTTCTAAACAAACTGTATAATCTCATATATTTCTTATTCATTAATCAGTGCCACTTAAGGCTAGAACAAATTTTGATTTCAATATTGAGGGCTGGTGGAAAGGATATTTTTAATTTTCATAATATCTAGAGTACTGCATGAGTGGAATTATCCAGGATCAAAAAAAAAGGATGGTTATAGAATTCATTTTATTACCCCTGTGCTCAATTTTAATTCAATAACACTGTATTATGCAGGGGGAAAGGTCAATTTACCTCAAGTTTAAAGATGAAAATGAAAATAAAAGAGAAAACAAAACAGCGCCAGAATTATCATGTGCATTGAGTTAACGTGTTTCCTATTGAAGAAGACACTAAGTAAAATTGCTCGTTGACTCTATAAAGGGAAATAATTTGCTCAGCATCTCATTCTGGCTTTCAAAAAGAAATTATCATTAAAATAAAAATAAAATTCTTCTTTCTTTACACATTAAAATAAATAATCAATAGTTTTTAAATTGTAATAAAAGATTTTAAAAATCCTTGATCTTGGTCTATAAAAGCAAAATAGCAATATTTGGTTATCTGTGTTTTTCTAACTAGCATATTGTAATGAAAGAAAATGCAAATATTGTTTCATTGCATTTCTCCTTTCCTGATTAAGAAAGAATCGCATTTTATATCTTAACTGAAAAACAAAACCAACTAAACATTGCAGAGTCCAAAGCAAGAGAATATTAAGAGAGGAATATTATATATGTCATATTTTATTAAATCATTCTTAGGTCGACATATATAAATTGGCAAATGTTAAGGTCTTATATTAGACTCTTTAGACAGAGCTCAGTTATGCTTTCCTCCAGAAGAGCTCAGTCTCATCTGTTCTCTGGGTTTAGGATACTTGCAGTGGTTCTGGGCTATGGTTGCTTTAGTGATGGCTTATGTCATTTCAAGGTCATAAAGTTCTTGTTTTGGCTGGTATGACTGAGCATAAGGGTGTCATTAGTAAGCAAACCACATTATTCATCTGAAAAAGAAGCAAGAGAAGTAGGAAGAGAAACAGGGCTTGAACACATGTCCAGTGAAATTAGTATCTTGAAAGCTCTGGTTTTTCCAAGGCCTCTTGGAGGAGCCAGGGGATATAAATAGAGGTACCAATGAAAAGCAGGGAAGAGGAAGAATTCAACAAAAAATAGTTTGTCCTTATTCATGACTGTTATGAGAAACAATGACTTTATTGCTGACTTCTATCATGAACTATAAATTAGCTATTTTCTTAAGAATTATATTCAGCCTAATTTGCATCTCCTTGTGTTTATTTTGCTTCTTCACTCTTCTCAACCTTGCACTATTTCCTCTTTTCTCTCTATCTGCCCTCTCTGGGACAGCATATTCTAAAATAGTGTTGGTTTGAAAATGTGCTTTCTGATCAGCTTTTTGAAAAAAACTGGTTTTCTTTTCTTGAATATATTCTTGATGAGCAGTTTAAAGTTTCTATAAAATGATTTATTACTTTTTCCTACTCAGTTCAGTTCAGTCGCTCAGTCATGTCCGACTCTTTGTGACCCAATGATTCCCAGCACGCCAGGCCTCCCTGTCCAGCACCAACTCCCAGAGTCTACCCAAACCCATGTCCATCCAGTCGGTGATGCCATCCAGACATCTCATCCTCTGTCGTCCCCTTCTCCTCCTGTCCTCAATCCTTCCCAGCATTAGGATCTTTTCCAATGAGTCACCTCTTCACACCTGGTGGCCAAAGTATTGGAGTTTCAGCTTCAACATCAGTCCTTCCAAAGAACACGCAGGACTGATCTCCTTTAGGATGGACTGGTTGGATCTCCTTGCAGTCCAAGGGACTCTCAAGAGTCTTCTCCAACACCACAGTTTGAAAGCATCAATTCTTCAGCACTCAGCCTTCCCTATAGTCCAACTCTCACATCCATCCATGACTACTGGAAAAACCATAGCCTTGACTAGACGGACCTTTATTGGCAAAGTAATGTCTCTGCTTTTAAATATGTTGCCTGGGTTAGTCATAGATTTTCTTCCAAGAAGCAAGCATCTTTTAATTTCATGGCTACAGTCACCATCTGCAGTGATTTTGGACACCAAAAAAATAAAGTCTGCCACTGTTTCCCCATCTATTTCCCATGAAGTGTTGGGACTAGATGCCATTAGCTAGTTTTCTGAATGTTGAGCTTTAAACAACTTTTTCACTCTCCTCTTTCACTTTCATCAAGAGGATTTTTAGTTATTCTTCACTTTCTGCCATAAGAGCAGTGTTATTTGCATATCTGAGGTTATTGATGTTTCTCCCGACCATCTTGATTCCAGCTTGTGCTTCTTCCAGCCCAGTGTTTCTCATGATATACTCTGCATATGAGTTAAATAAGCAGGATGACATTGTACAGCCATGACGTACTCCTTCTCCTATTTGGAACCAGTCTATTTTTTCCATTTCCAGTTCTAACTATTGCTTCTTGACCTGCATACAGATTTTTCAGGAGTCAGGTCAGGTGGTCTGGTATTCATATTTTTGAAGAATTTTCCACAGTGTGTTGTGGTCCACACAGTCAAAGTCTTTGGCATAGTCAATAAAGCAGAAATAGATGTTTTTCTGGAACTATCTTGCTTTTTCAATGATCCAACAGATGATGGCAATTTGATTTCTGGTTCCTCTGCCTTTTCTAAAACCACTTGAACACCTGGAAGTTCACGGTTCACATGTTGTTGAAGCCTGGCTTGGAGAATTTTGAGCATTACTTTGTTAGCTTGTGAGATGAGTAGAATTGTGCAGTCATTTGAGCATTCTTTGGCATTGATTTTCTTCGGGATTGGAATGATAACTGACCTTTTCCAGTCCTGTGGACATTGTTGCATTTTCCAAATTTGCTGGCATATTGAGTGCAGCACCTTCACAGCATCATCTTTCAGGATTTGAAATAGCTCAACTGGAATTCCATCACCTCCACTAGGTTTGTCAATAGTGATACTTCCTAAGGCCCACTTGACTTCACATTCGTGGATGTCTGGCTCATCATGATTACCTGGGTCATGAAGATCTTTTTTGTATAGTTCTTCTGTGTATTCACCTCTTCTTAATACCTTCTGCTTCTGTTTGATCCAACTTTATTGAGTCCATCTTTACATGAAATGTTCCATTGGTATAACTAATTTTCTAGAAGAGATCTCTATTCTTTCCCATTCTATTGTTTTCCTCTACTTTTTGCACTACTTTGACCACTGAAGAAGGCTTTCTTTCACTGAGGAAGGCTTGCTATTCTTTCGAACTCTATTTTCAAATGGATATATCTTACCTTTTCTCTTTTGTTTTTCACTTCTCTTCTTTGCACAGCTATTTGTAAATCCCTCTCAAACAGTCATTTTGCTTTTTTGCATTTGTTTTTCTTGGTGGTGGTCTTGATCCCTGTCTCCTGTACAATGTCATGAACCTCTGTCCATAGTTTATCAGACACTCTATCAGATCTAGTCCCTTAAATCTGTATCTCACTTCCACTGTATAATCATAAGGGATTTGATTTAAGTCATACCTTCATAGTCTAGTGGTTTTCCCTATTTTCTTCAATTTAAGTTTGAATTTGGCAATAAGAAGTTCATGATCTGAGCCGCAGTCAGCTCACATTCTTGATTTTGCTGACTGTATAGAACTTCTCCACCTTTGACTGCAAAGAATATAATCAATTTGATTTCAGTGTTGACCATTTGGTGATGTCCGTGAGTAGAGTCTTCTCTTGTGTTGTTGGAAGAGGGTGTTGCCATGACCAGTGCATTCTCTTGGCAAAACTCTGTTAGCCTTTGCCCCACTTCATTCTGTATTCCAAGGCCAAATTTGCCTGTTACTCCAGGTGTTTCTTGACTTCCTATTTTTGCATTTCAGTCCCCTATGATGAAAAGTACTTCTTAAGACATTTAAAAATTAAATACAATTTTATTAGAAATATGTGTGCTTGTGTGTTCATGCTCAATTGTGTCTGACTCTGCAAGCCAGTGGATTGTAGCCTGCCAGGCTTCTGTCCATGGAATTTTCCAGGTGAGAATACTGGAATGGGTTGCCATTTCCTATTTTAAGGGATCTTCCTGATCCAGGCATCAAACCCATGTCTCTTTTATCACCTGCCTTGGCAACTGGATATTTTTACCACGTGAGCCACTGGGAATCACCCTATTTGTTACAAATACCAACAAACTAACACTTTACATGGCCAGACAAGTCTGTACAAAATGTCATATGCAGAAATAAAATACCCAAAAATGTCCAGGAAACTACCTTAAAGTATCTTAAAAGGGTGTGAAACTCTGCTAAATGTTAAAGCTTCCAATAAAACTAAAGAGATAAATAAGCTAAATAATAATAAGCTAAAGAGAACAGCAAAGGACAAAAGAGACAGTCAAGTAGGACAGAAAGTCCAGATTAAACTCAAATAAATATTAAGGTTACAGAAAAGAAAGAGAATTGGTTGAAATGAGCCTTGTTATATTGAATTCAACTCCATTATATCAGTATACTTTGGATGGTGATAGGTCCAGATAGATAAATAGTTAGGTAGATGATAGATAGATAGATACATGATATACAGATGTGGGATCTCATTGGAAAAACATAATAGCCAACCTTGAAGTTCTACAAATGACAAACTAGAATAAATATTATTAAATTTTAAAATAAAATAAGCAGCTGAATATTTGTATTTTTGTAAATACAAATGTCTATATATTTATAAATACACGAATATGCATATTCCATACTGAACTGAATGAATAATTGATTAAATTAAGTAGATCAAGCAGAGAGACTGATCTTCCTTATAAAATGTGCAAGAGTCAAACAGAAAATTATTATTTACTAAAAATCACCATACTAATTAATAAATATAGCATCCATTGATGAACATTAAAATAAGTGGGAAAAGTATGAAGATAAAAAAATAGTATAATTTCAAGGCATATACACAAGTTATTTACTAACTACAAAGGGAATGACAGTAACTTTGTGGCAGAGAACAATGGAGAAACCACCTCGCACAAGCGATCAAGATCAACATTACTAATAAATATATTATATCAACATCAGAAAGTGTGGGATGTAATGCATTAAGAAGGATATGTGGTCATTTCTGTGGCATTTTTGTCTGAAAAGCATAATATTAGTCCGTTCATGAGAAAACATGAGACAAATGTGAACTAAGGGACATCTGGAGAAATAAAGCCCTAACAAACTAATCAATGCTCTTCAAAAGTATCAAGGTCATGAAAACAAAGAATGAATGAGGAAATGTATGAAGACAGTAGGAAACTAAGGAGAAGAAATAAATGTAAACAACGTGGGACCCTAAATGGGATGCCAGAGTAGATATAAAAATTACACTCATGAAGAAAGTAGCAAAATTTTAATAAACTCTTTATTTATTAGTGCAAGTTTTAATTTCCTAGCTGTGTTATTTGTGCAATGGTGATGTGTCAGTAAGATGCTAATATTAAGTAAAGAGATATAAAAAAATTCTCTCTATTTCTGCAATTTTTCTGTTTGTCTAAAATTAATTCCCCAAAAAGTGTTTTAAAGTTTTTTAAGAAATCAAAAAAGATACTAACCTACTTCTAATGGATAGAAAAGCTGGTAATTCTTTTGTACTCTGTATTTCGTTTGTTTGTATGAGACCCAGAGATGCAAACTCACAAATATAGCTCTCCTAGAATAGAAAAGCTGGAGACTGCCTCAGATGAAGTACAGTCCAGATTGTGTCATAAATATGGCACCAATTGTAAAGTATAAGTTTCTGGAGGAGAAAAATGTCTGGAACAAAAGGATGCCATGCATTGGGATCAAATATGGGGGGAAAAATCCAAAATATAATCATGATATGTTCTTGTCTAAAATATACCATAATTATGCCTTTCTCTCAAAATATTTTTTTTTGGCCTTTTAAAAAATTCTGCTCAATTTACATTAATCAGATGTAGATAATAAATAAAGTAAGAATGCTTTTTCAGTAGTCTTAATTTTGATTACTGAGACAGTTTCTACCTATTTATTGTGCAATTCTAGGTTCCCATAGATTTGGATAAATATTCACTTTTTGATTACTTTATTTCTCTCTATTTTCTTTTAATTTTAGAAATGGCACATTTGGGATGTGTATGGGAATAGTTTGATATATGCAAGAGAAGTCATTCTTGCATTGTAGACATATAAATGTACCTGCTCAACCTAGGAGGGTCCAAGATGAAAATCATGTAACCCTACAAGAACGTGGAAACTGTATTAAAAAGAATATAAACTTGCCAAAGCAAACATTGTTTAAATTAATCCTCCAAGAAGGAGAATTAAAAACTAAAGGATATTACCAGGAGGTAGGGGAGAAAAAAAAAAAAAACTATGAAATCTGTGTCAGTTTTGCAACTGTGTGGTAAGAAATGCATTACAACGCTCTAGGCTTAATTTAGGGAATATCAAATGCATCAAGGGCACTGGAGAACAAACTCAAGAAATTGGATTGCATGAACAGCAAAATCATGAAACCTCAGACTAATTATAATAAAAAGAAATATTCAAAATAAGTCAAACTTTTCTCTAGATTTCATTTGGATTCTATTCAAACATCTATGATAACACTAATTTCTTGTATTGTTATTGCTGTACTTACTCTCTCTCTGCACTTAGTCATGAGTCTCTAACTTAGCATAATGCCTGGCACAAAGCAGATGTTCTATGTGTGTTTTAAAGCAATAAGTAAAAATAGTGTATTAGTCATTTCAGGACAGGTTTTGCAATAGTTTTTATTTCTTAAATTTATTGTATTCAAAAATGCTGATTTTATCTAAATGTAAATGTTATGTACATTATTTGGAATAAACTGGAAATTTAAAACAGAAACAAAATGCCCTAGTATAAAATGTCATTAATATTTTGGGGATTATGCTTTTAGTATTTTTTTCCTGTAAATGATTATGCTTATGTGTCAATGTATGCTTATCTCTTTATCTCTATATATAATATAATTGAAAGTTTCTTTTGCATTCATATGTACATCTTGAATGCTCTTCCTTTCACTAATTTCTTTGTGTAATGTTTCTTATAATTATTGCATAGCATTCATTTCAAGGGGGCAAATTATTCAAGAACATGTTTTTAATTATTTATATCATTACAAGTACTTGGCTATTATACATAATTGTGTAACAAATATTCTAGGGACTTGATCTGAGAGTAATTCTTATTAAATATTTTGTACTCTTCAAAGCAATATTGTTCTATTCAATGATGTGAACATTCTAGTTTTACTCTTTACTCTCAAATTGTCCTCCAGAAATATTTCACATTCTCACCAGCATGGATGAAAATACCTTTTACCCAACAAAATATATTCCTTAGTATTACCTGGAATGAATTGTTTCAGTTTAAAAGTATCACATTAATTATTTTAAATATATAATAGAGTTAGGCCATGGCATAATATGAGCTGTATAAGGAAGTTTGTAAAAGAATATGAAAGGATTGAGAGAACTTATGCATGATCAGTCACTACATTATGTAAACTCTTTGTGACCCCATGGACTGTAGGCTGTGCTCCTCTGTCAATGGAATTTTCCAGGCAATAATATTAGAGTGGGTTGCGATTTCCTATTCCAGGGGATCCTTCTGACCCAGGGATCAAACTCACATCTCCTGTGCCTCCTGAATTGGCAGGCAGATTCTTCACCACTACCAGCACCTGGGAGGCCCCTTAAAAGAACTTAAGGTCACTCAGTCATGCCCAACTCTTCGCAACCTCATGGACTACAGCCCACCAGGCTACTCTGTCCATGAGATTTTCCAGGCAAGGATACTGGAGTGGATTGTCATTTTCTTCTCCAGGAGATCTTCCCAACTCAGGGACCAAACCTGGGTCTCCTGCACTGCAGGCAGATCCTTTACTGACTAAGCTACAAGGGCAACCCTAAAAGAACTTAACTGGTCCATAAAATTCACTTGCATTATGCAAGTCGGTATTTAACATTTACTTGGAATATTCTTCATAAGAGTGTGTACTCATCTGTATTATAGTAAAAACCAAGAGCCCAATATCTACACAAATGCCATGAAATAAAAAGCATCCTGTATAACTAAAAGCAAAACAAACAAAAAAAGAGTATTATCAAAAGGAAATTAAAGATTTTTCTCTCTAAATAATTCTGTAGCTATTTTGCTGTCTCAGATTGCTTAAGGATACAGAAACTTAGCTGGAGAGACATGACTATAGGAAACAGAAGTGGCTGGCAGTTTTCTATGTTCATTTGAAATATTTTGAGCCTAAAGACAAATTTATGGGTGCCACTGTCAAAGTAAAGGAGACTCTTGCTGAAATTAAAAAGAAAAAAGTACACATCACATTTTATAACATACATATATGTAAATATTATAAAATATATCTCTTTACTGTAAAATACTCTACCTGTATAATGAAACATGTTTAAATATATTATGAAAGGTATATGAATAATATAGACAATATTTAGCTACATGTATGTATATTATAAACAGGACTGGAGAAAGTCAGTTTTCATTCCAATCCCAAAGAATGCTCAAACCACCACACAATTGCACTCATCTCACATACTAGCAAAGTAATGCTCAAAATTCTCCAAGCCAGGTATCAACAGTACATGAACCATGAATCCAGCTTCAAGCTGGATTTAGAAAAGTCAGAGGAACCAGAGATCAAATTGCCAACATCTGTTTGTTCATTGAAAAAAGCAAGATAATTCCAATAAAATATCTACTTCTGCTTTATTGGCTACGCCAAAGACTTTGACTATGTGGATCACAACAAACTGTGGAAAATTCTTCAGGAGTTGGGAATACCAGACCACCTGACCTGCCTCCTGAGAAATCTGTATGCAAATCAAGAAGCAACAGTTAGAACAAGACATGTAACAACAGACTGATTTGAAATTGGAAGAGTACGTCAAGGCTGTATATTGTCACCGTGCTTATTTAACTTATATGCAGAGTACATCGTGAGAAATGCTGGACTGGAAGAAGCACAAGCTGGAATCAAGACTGTCGGGAAAAATATCAATAACCTCAGATATACAGATGACACCACCCTCATGGAAGAAAGCAAAGAAGAACTAAAGAGACTCTTGATGAAAGTGAAAGAGGAGAGTGAAAAAGTTGGCTTAAAGCTCAACATTCAGAAAACTAGATAATGACATCTAGTCTCATCACTTCATGGCAAATAGATGGGAAAACAATGGAAACAGTGACAAACTTTACTTTTTAGGCCTCCAAAAACACTGCAGATGATGACTGCAGCCATGAAATAGAAAGACGCTGGTTCCTTGGAAGAAAAGTTATGACAAACCTAGACAGTATATTAAAAAGCAGTTAAAGTGATTAAAAAGCATATTACTTTGCCAACAAAGGTCCATCTAGTCGAAGCTATGTTTTTTCCAGTAGTCATGTAAGTATGTGAGAGTTGGACTATTAAGAAGGCTGAGCCCCTAAGAATTGATGCTTTTGAACTGTGGTGTTGGAGAAGACTCTTGAGAGTCCCTTGGACTGCAAGGAGATCCAACCAGTCCATCTTAAAGGAAATCAGTCCTGAACATTCATTGGAAGGACTGATGTTGAAGCTGAAACTCCAATACTTTGGCCACCTGATGGACTGACTCATTTGAAAAGATTCTGTTGCTGGGAATGATTAAAGGCAAGAGGAGAAGCGGGTAAGAGAGGATGAGATGGTTGGATGGCATCGATGGCTCAATGGACATGGGTTTGAGTAAGCTCTGGGAATTGGTGATGGACAGGGAAGCCTGGCGTGCTGTAGTCCATGGTGTCGCAGAGTTGGACATGACTGAGTGACTGTGAAATGGTACACAACACTTATTAACTTTTGCAAATACTTAAGAATCTGCTTTCCCACAAAATACACCCTGATAGGATATAATTACATAAATTCTGAAGCATCTTTCTTAATTTTCTAACTTTAACTTACTCAGGCTAAGCCAGTCCATATTCATGGAAAAACACTTGTCATTACATAGGAATGATTCCTGAGTTGTTCACTTTGCCTTCAGAGTTTACAGTTACAGAAATTCACTTTAGCACATTATTCAGTCTACTTTCTGTTATTTTAGGACATGGTTTAGAAATAGAAATAGAAATTAGTACAACGATGTAGAAATCACGTTTTACTTACATAACATCAATAATATGAATATTTTTAAAAACTTCCAGAATTTCAAAGCATTTTTAATTGATATTAATTTTATTTTTTACATTAAACTTCCTAGAACAAACACTGCATCTGTATATACAGGAATATGTATATATATATATATATATATATATATATATATAATATATATAGTATATATGTATGTCCCTGTTAGTCTCTCAATCTTCTCTGACTCTTTGCAGTCCTATGGACTGTACCTGCCAGAATCCTGTCTTCATGGAGTTCTTAAGACAAGAATATTGGAGTGAGTAGTCATTCCCTTCTGCAGGAGATCTTCCTGAACCAGGGACTGAAACCAGGTCTCCTACATAGCAGGCGGATTCTTTACTGTTTGAACCACTAGGGAAGCCCATGAATGTTGTTGTCCAGTCTCAAAGTCATGTCTAACTCTTTGCCACCCCATGAACTGAAGCAACCAGGTTCCCCTGTCCTTCATTAATGCCATAAATTTGCTCAAACTCATGCTCATTGGTAGTACCATCCAACCATTTCATCCTCTGTTGCTCCCTGAACATTTTGCCCTCAATCTTTCCCAGCATCAGGGTTTTTTCCAATGAGCTGGCTCTTTAAATCCGGTGGCCAAAGTATTGGAGCTTCAGCTTCAGCATCAGTTCTTCCAATGAGTATTCAGAGTTGATTTCCTTTAGGATCGACAGGTTTGATCTCCTTACTGTTCAAGGGCTCTGAAGAGTCTTTTCCAGTACCACAGTTTGAAAGCATCAATTCTTTGGTGATATGACTTCTTTATGGCCCTACTTTCACTTCCATACATG
Organism: Antilocapra americana; assembly: GCA_007570785.1. Classification (NCBI taxonomy): domain Eukaryota; kingdom Metazoa; phylum Chordata; class Mammalia; order Artiodactyla; family Antilocapridae; genus Antilocapra; species Antilocapra americana. The sequence continues at coordinate 16,397,079 of ML662449.1, read as the reverse complement.
ACTACTGGAAAAACCATAGCTTTGACCGTATAGCTTTGATTATACAGACCATTATCGGCAAAGTGTTGTCTCTGCTTTTCAATATGTTGTGTAGGTTTGTCATAGGTTTTCTTCCAAGGAGCAAGCATCTTTTAATTTTGTGGCTGCAGTCACAGTCCAGAGTGATTTTGGGGCCAAAGAAAATGAAATATGACACTGTTTCCATTTTTTCCCAATCTATTTGCCATATAGTGATGGGACCAGATGCCATAATCTTTGTTTTATGAGTGTTGAGTTTTAATCCAGATTATTCATTTTCTTGTTTCACCTTCATCATGGGGCTCTTTAGTTCCTCTTCACTTTCTGCCATTTAAAGTGGTATCATCTGCAATCTGAGGCAGTTGATGTTTCTCCCAGCAATCTTGATTCCAGTTTGTGCATCCAGCCCAGCATTTCACTTGATATACTATGCACATAAGTTAAATAAGCAGGGTGTAAGTATGTAAAGACTTACATAAAGTAAAGTCTATATATAGACTTACTGTCTATATATAGACAATATATATAGCCTTTACATACTCATTTTCCAATTTTAAAACAGTAAATGTACTGGTTCCATGTTAAGCACTGTTGCTTCTTGACCTACATACAGGTTTCTCAGGAGGCAGATAAGGTAGTCTGGTATCCCCATATCTTTAAGAATATTCCAGTTTGTTGTGATCCACACAGTCAAAGGCTTTAGGGTAGTCAATGAAGCAGAAGTAGATGTTTTATGGAATTCCCTTGCTTATTCTATGATCCAGTAGATGTTGGCAATTTGTTTTCTGATTCCTCTGCCTTTTCTAAGTCCACCTTGTACATCTGGAAGTTCTCAGATCAAGTACTGTAGAAGCCTAGCTAGGAGGATTTTGAGCCTAATCTTGCTAGCATATGAAATGGATGTGACTGTGTGGAAGTTTGAATATTCTTTAGCATTGACTTCTTGGGAATGGAATGGAAGCTGACGTTTTCCAGTCCTGTGGCCACTGGTGAGTTTTCCAAATTTGCTGGTATAATGTCAAGCCTGGAATGTCAAACATGGAAGATCTGAATACTTAGAAGATCTTTGGAATTCATAGTCTGGAATATACAGAATAGTTTTACAGAGAATATGTCATTTTATTGGATTTCAAATAGGTTGACTTCCATCTTACAAGAATATTTGCTACTATCTTCATATGTATGGTATCCAGGAACATTATAAATATCAACATAAATATTATGGTGCTAATTTTTCCATAAGTTCAATATTTTTCTGTTTGCTATTGAAGCTCATGGTGAATTTTGAGTTAATTTTGGTATAAAACATGAAGTCTATATCAAGATTCATTTTTGCTATAGATAGGTGTTCATTAGTAGAAAAAAATGAATCTTCAACCAGAATAGGTGAATTTAATTCAGATGACCCTTATGTATACTACTGTGGGCAAGAATCACATTGGAGAAATGGAGTAGCCTTCATAATCAACAATGGAGTCTGAAATGCAATACTTAGATACAATCTCAAAAATGACAGAAGGATCTCAGTTCGTTTCCAAAGCAAACCATTCAATATCACAGTAATCCAAGTGTATGCCCCAACCACTAATGATGAAGAAGCTGAAATTGAATGGCTCTATGAAGATCTACAAGAACTTATAGAACTAACAACAAAAAAAATATGTCCTTTTCAAAATAGGGAACTAGAATGCAAAAGTAGAAAGTCAAGAGATACCTGGAGTAACAGGCATGTTTGGCCTTGGAGTACAAAATGAAGCAGGGCAAAAGCTAACAGAGTTTTGGCAAGAGAATGCATTGATCATAGTTAACACCTTTTTCCAACACACAAGAGATGCCTCTACACATGGACATCACCAGATGGTCAATACTGAAATCAGATTGATTATATGCTTTGCAGCCAAAAATGGGGAAACTCTATATAATGAGCAAAAATAAGACCATGAGCTGACTGTGGTTCAGATAATGAACTTCTTATTGCAAAATTCAGACTTAAAGAAAGTAGGAAAAACCACCAGGCCATTCAGGTGTGACTAAAATCAAATCAGTGGAAGTGACAAATAGATTCAAGGATTAGATCTGATAGACAGAGTGCCTGAGGAAGTATGAAAAGAGGTTCAGAACACTCACAGTACAGAGGCGGTGATCAAAACCAGTAATAGGAAAAAGAAATGCAAAAGGCAATATGGTTGTCTGACGAGGCCTTATAACTAGCTGAGAAAAGAAGAGAAGTGAAAGGCAAAGGAGAATAGGAGAATAGGAAAGATCTACCTATCTGAATGGGGAGCTCCAAACAATAGCAAGGAGAGATAAATACGCCTTTTTAAGTAAAGAATTAGAGTAAAACAATGGAATGGGAAAGAGGAGAGATTTCTTCAAGGAAATTAGACATACCAAGGGAAAATTTTATGCAAAAACAGGCATAATAAAGGACAGAAATTGTAAGGACTTCATAGGAGCAGAAAATATTAAGTGGCAAGAATACACAGAAGAACTATACAAAAAAGATCTTAATGACCCAGATAGCCATGATGGTGTTATCACCTAGAGCTCGACATCCTGGATACAAAATCAAGTGGGCCTTAGAAAGCATCACTACAAACAAACCTAGTGGACATGATAGAATTCCAGTTGAGCTATTTAAAATCCTAAAAGATGATGCTGTGAAAGTGCTGCACTCAATATGCCAGCAAATTTGGAAAATGCAGCAGTGGCCACAGGACTGGAAAATGTCAGTTTTCATTCCAATCCCAAAGAAAGGCAATGCCAAAAATAATTAAACTACCACACAATTGCACTCATTTCACCTGCTAGCAAAGTAATGCTCAAAATTCTCCAAGCTAGGCTTAAACAGTATGTTCAGCAGTATGTGAACTGAGAACTCCTAGATGTTCACACTGGATTTAGAAAAGACAGAGGAACCAGAGATCAAATTGTCAATATCTGTTAGATCGTAGAAAAAGCACAAGGATTCTACAAGAGCATCTGCTTCTGTTTCATTGACTATGTTAAAACCTTTGACTATGTGAATAACAACAAAGGAAAGTTCTTAAAGAGATGGGAATATCAGACCACATTACCAGCCTTCTGAGAAACCTGTATGCAGGACAAGTAGCAACAGTTAGGACAGAACATGTAACAATGGACTAGTTCCAAATTGGGAAAGGAGTATGTCAAGGCTGTATATTGACCCTACTTTTTAAATTTGGATGCACAGTACATCAGGGCAAATTTTGGGCTGGAGAAAGCAGAAGCTGGAGTTAAAATTGCTGGGAGAAGTATCAGTAAGCTCAGATATGCAGATGATACCACCCTTATGGTAGAAAGTGAAAAGGAACTTAAGAACCTCTTGATGAAGTTTAAAGAAGAGAGTGAAAATACTAGCTTAAAACTCGACTTTCAAAAGACAGAGATCATGGCATCTGGTCCCATCATTTCATGGCAAATAGATGGGGAAACAATGGAAACAGTGACAGGCTTTATTTTCTTGAGCTCCAAAATCACTGCAGATGGTGAATGCAGCCATGAAATTAAAAGACACTTGCTTCTCAGAAGAAAAGTTTTGACAAACCTAAACAGCATATTAAAAAGTAGAGGCATTACTTTGCCAACAAAGTTCAGTATAGTCAAAGCTATAGTTTTCCAGTAGTCATATATGGATATGAGCATTGGACCATAAAGAAGGCTGCGTACTGAAGAACTGATGCTTTTGAACTGTGCTATTGGACAAGATTCTTGAGAGTTCCTTGGACTTCAAGGAAGTCAAACCCATCAGTCCTAAAGGAAATCAATTATAAATATTCATTGGAGGGACTAATGTTGAAGCTGAAGCTCCAATACTTTGGCCACCTGATGCAAAGAGCTGACTTGGAAGAGACCCTGATGCTGGGAAAGATAGAAGGCAGGAGGAGAAGTGGATGACAGAGGATAAGATGATTGGATGGCATTACATACACAATGGACATGAGTTTGAGCAAGCTCCTGGAGATGGTGAAGAACAGGGAAGCCTGTTGTGCTGCAGTCTGTGGGTTGCAAATATTCAGACATAACTGAACGATTGAACAACAACAACATGGACATCCAGTTTTACCAGAACCACTTATTGGAAAGGCAATCTTTCCTGTACTGAGTTGCTTTTGTGTCTTTGCCAAAAATCAGTACATCTATATGTCTGTCAATATGATACTGTAATAGATAATACAGCTAAAGAGCAAGCCTTCATGTATACTAGAAGGATTTTTCCTTCTTCATTGTCATTCATCAATTTTGTTTTAGGTATATTTTCATATATGTTTTTAGAATTAAAGTTTGTTTATGTATATATAAAACCCTGTAGGTGCTTTGTTAGAAATTGTAGTAAAGCTATAGATCAATTTGAAGGGAAGTAACATCTTTACTGTTTTGAGTCTTTTAGTCAATGGACATCATATGTTTTTTCAATTTTTTACCAGTCTTACTTCTTGACATTTTTCAGAGTTGTCCTTTGCTTGTCCTTGCATTATTTCCAGAGTTGATGTTGTGATTATTAGGAAGGAAGAAAGATAATCTGTGCCATCATATATGAATTGCAAGCCTATTATATCCTTTCATTAACAATTGTATGTGTTATAAAGAAATTAAGAAGGAAGAAAAGGCAGTCTTTTATTTTTAGCCATATAAGCAACATTATTTAATCTTTCCTAAAGATTTGATTTTCACCTGATATAGCTTCTCCTAATTCTGAAAAATTTTTGTTAATATTTATTTAGTACAAAGAACTAATATCAAATATTCGTATTTTTTATCTGAAATTAATACTTTTAAAGAAGATTTTCATTAGAAATACAATTATGGATTTAAAAAAATTTTGGACCACTGACTTTTGGAAATTTTTGTCTCTAACAGGAAAAATATTATACTACATGAATATTGCATGTATGCTCAGTCACTAAGTCATACCTGACTCCGAGACCCCATGGTTTGTAGCCTGACAGGCCGCTTTGTTCATGGAATTTCCCAGTCAAGAATACTGGAGTGGATGGAATTTCCCAGACAAGAATACTGGAATGAATTGCCATTTTATTCTCCAATGTGGATATTAGCACACCATAAATTTAGCTCATAGTTATTTATATATTATATATTATAATATATATAAAGAGTAGAATCGCAAATACATTTTAATTCTTCTTTTTTAACTGTAGTTCATATGATAGTCTTACAATTAGAAAAAAAGACATGTAATTTATTTTAAAATATAGGGAGGAAGTGTCTGCATTTTAGATTTTTAAAACTTTTTACTGATTTTAAAACTTTTATTTCTCTTCTACTTTAACTAAATTTAACTTTTGCATGTTGTATTAATCCTGGCTTACAGGTCTATTAAAAATAAGTAAAATATAAACAAAATACTTAAGATTTATTCCCTAAATTGTACATGGCTAATTATAATGTAATATGTCATTTTCACTTAAGCTTAGCTCCCTTTTTGAATCATAAATTAGTGGCATAGAAAGAATGAAATCCCTGGATTAAGGAAACAGCAATTTAAATGCTTTTGTCTTTTAACTTGAGTACTACATTTGTGAGCAATTCATTTAAACAATTCAAAGCTTGATTTTCTTGACTTTAAAATAGAATGCAATTTCACTACAAAGTGTGTGATATATAATAGATTTCCATAAAATATCATTGAAAATTCCTTAATGTCTACCTAAAGATAAAATAACACTGCATATGCTGAACTATTTTGTAAACTGCTCAAAGCCATAAAATAGTCAATTGTAAAACTTACAATTCTGGTGAAAATATTTTTTAATGACATTAAAAGCTAGATAATTTTGAGGCAGTAGTTGAGAAATGGAAGAAATGTGGCAATTTTTGTTTCATTGATTGTCCATCAAATCATATCAATATAGTTTGAAGCACATATTGAATTTTTACAATTTGCCAAATATGGGTCTGAAATTCAGAAGAAAACTAGTCATGTTTCCTGTCTTGGAGAGGCTTACCTATGGGGTAGATGAAAACAGAAATAAGAAAATGTTTTTTTATGATCATGGTGGTGGTTTATTTACTAAATCATGTCTAACTCTTGTGATCCCATGGCCTTTTACCTGACAGACTCCTCTGTCCACAGAATTCTCCAGGCAAGAATATTGGAGTTGGTTTCCATTTCCATCTTCAGGATATCTTCCCAGGGATTGAACTCTGTGCCCTGCATTACAGGAAGATTCTTTACTAACTGAACCACCGAGAAAGCCCCTAATATGCTTACAGAGATGTGAAAATCAGGAGGAGATTTTGACCAGGCTGCTAAAGATTAAAAAAAAAAAAAAAAGAGTAACATAATTAGCCTGAACATAAGTCCTTTTTAAAAGCTCAGAGAAAGCTCAAATCTGCCCTTGCAGTGGGCTAATTATTCGCACACTGAGCACCCTTTCTCAAAAAAGGGACTTTGTGATATACTTCACAACTTGATCCTCATAAACTAACTTGGAAACCTAAGAGTGTTAATTTCAGAATTTGTCCACTTTTAGTAATTCTTCTTTCATAATTTGTCATTTTCAGTAAATCATGACAAAATGCTGTATGCATTATTGAAAATGCTGCAACTTTCACTTTTCATATACTAGTTATATTTTTATGTAACACTGTACATAAATAAGTGATATATAGAAAACTTTTCAAAGCTAAAAATTTCATCAACAAACTTATATGATGGCACAAGTAAAGCATTTACAGTTAACATGTTGCTATTTTAATCTGTTTGCCTTTTGATTTTACTTTCTAATTCAATAAAGAGTAAACCAGGAGAATGGGAACCAACAGCTTGGGATCTAGTGACACTGGATAAGATAGGTCTGATATTTTATATCGTGGTTTTCTCTTTATAAAATGTGTTCTATTGGTGGTGATGATAATGATTTTCAAGAAGATTCAGTCAAAATTACCAGCCATTTGTAAACAAATCTATAAATATTATAAAATAAAAATAGTCTTCTATTTTACTAACTTAGCATCTCTGTCAAGTTGTGCCATGTAGTAACTTCAAGCAAATGAAAATATAAATTTTATTTCAGAATTAATCATTCTTATATTCAGGGATGTATCATGGCAAATACTTATTATCTATTGCTCATGAAACCACATAATCAGATAAATTTTAGTTTCTAAGTCATGATATATTACCATACTAAATAAGATGCTGATAATATTTTGGAAGTGGTTGAGGAGAAAAATAATTATTCACTTTTGGATGGAATTTATTGAATTAATTGTACTTCTAGACTGAAATTTTCCATTAATTAAAGAATTCAGGGTTAGGAAATTGGACATTAGTAGCAGATTCTCTAACTGAATATATATATATGTATATATATATATATTCTAAATTTTATGTATGTTAAAACTTGTTACTTGGTACAGAAGGAATTATGACTGTGAAAAAGGAGATATTATTTATAGCTTGAGATTACTAAGGAACTAATAGTGTTGAGCTTTGGCAATAACTTATACAGGTAAAAGCTATCAGTATTATTTATTAAAGGAAACATTCAATACATTTTTCTTTCAACTCTTTTTTTTTTTTTATTGTGTTGGTTTTGCCATACAATGACATGAAACCGCCATGGGTCTAGACATGCTCCCCCTCCAGAACCCTCCTCCCTCCCCCCCCCCCCGACTTCCTCCCCCTGGGACATCCCAGTGCACCAGCCCCAAGCATCAGTCCTGGGCCGGCGACCGATCCCACACATGACAATCAACATGTTTCAATGCCATTCTCCCATATCATCCCACCCCTGCCCTCTTCCACAGAGTCCACAAGTCTGTTCTATACATCTGCGATCCTTTTGCTGTCTTGCATGCACGGTTCTCTTTACCATCTTTCTAAATTCCATATATATGCGTTAGTATACTGTATTGTTTTTCCTTCTGGCTTACTTCACTCTGGATAATAGGCTCCAGTTCCATCCACCTGAGTAGAACTGATTCAAATGAATTTTTTTTTAATGCTGAGTAATATTCCACTGTGTATATGTACCACAGCTTTCTTATCCATTTGTCACTTGATGGGCATCTAGGTTGCTTCCATGTCCTGGCTATTGTAAACAATGTGGCAATGAACATTGGGGTACACGTGTCTCTTTCAATTCTTGTTTCCTAGGTGTGTATGCCCAGCAGTGGGATCGCTGGGTCATATGGCAGGTCTACATGCAGTTGTTTTAAGAAATCGCCACACTGTTTTCCATAGTGGCTGTACTAGTTTGCATCCCCACCAACAGTGTAAGAGGGTTCCCTTTTCTACACATCCTCTCCAGCATTTATTGCTTGTAGACTTTTGGATTGCAGCCATTCTGACTGGTGCAAAGTGGTACCTCACTGTGGTTTTGATTTGAATTTCTCTGATAATGAGTGATGTTGAGGATATTTTCATGTGTTTGTTAGCCATTTTTATGTCTTCTTTGGAGAAATGTCTGTTAAGTTCTTTGGCCTACTTTTTGATTGGGTCGTTTATTTTTCTCGAATGGAACTGCAGGAGTTGCTTGTATATTTTTGAGATTAATTGTTTGTCCGTTGTTTCATTGGCTATTATTTTCTCCCATTCTGAAGGCTGCCTTTTCACCTTGCTTATAGTTTCCTTTGTTGTGCAGAAGCTTTTAATTTTAATTAGGTCCCATTTGTTTATTTGTGCTTTTATTTCCGATATTCTGGGAGGTGGGTCATAGAGGATCCCGCTTTGGTTTATGTCGGAGAGTGTTTTGCCTATGTTATCCTCTGGAGTTTTATACTTTCTGGTCTTATGATTAGATCTTTGATCCATTTTGAGTTTATTTTTGTGTGTGGTGTTAGAAAGTGTTCTAGTTTCATTCTTTTATAAGTGGCTCTCCAGCACAACTTGTTAAAGAGGTTGTCTTTTCTCCATTGCATATTCCTGCCTTCTTTGTCAAAGATAAGGTGTCCATAGATGCATGGATTTATCTCTGGGCTTTCTATTTTGTTCCATTGATCTATATTTCTGTCTTTGTGCCAGTACCATACTGCCCTAATGACTGTGGATTTGTAGTACAGCCTAAAGTCAGGTAGGTTGATTCCTCCAGTTCCATTCTTCTTTCTCAAGATTGCTTTGGCTATACAAGGTTTTTTGTATTTCCATACAAATTGTGAAATTATTTGTTCTAATTCTCTGAAAAAGACCTCTGGTAGATTGATAGGAATTGCATTGAATCTATAGATTGCTTTGGGTAGTACACTCATTTTCACTATATTGATTCTTCCAATCCACGAACATGGTATAATTCTCCATCTATTTGTATCCTCTTTGATTTCTTTCATCAGTGTTTTATAGTTTTCTATATATAAGTCTTTGGTTTCTTTAGGTAGAAATAATCCTAAGTATTTTATTCTTTTCGTTTCGATGGTGAATGGAATTGTTGCCTTAATTTATCTTTCTGTTTTCTCATTGTTAGTGTATAGGAATGCCAGGGATTTCTGTGTGTTGATTTTGTATCCTGAAACTTTACTATATTCACTGATTAGCTCTAGTAATTTTCTGGTAGAGTCTTTAGGGTTTTCAATGTAGAGGATCATGTCATCTGCAAACAGAGAGAGTTTTACTTCTTCTTTTCCAATCTGGATCCTTTTAATTTCTTTATCTGCTCTGATTGCTGTGGCCAAGACTTCCGATAAAATAGAGCATTTTCTTGTTTAAATGTTCTATGTTCCTTACAAAAAAAACAGAAGTCAAAATTTCTCCCTCTGACAATGAGCTTGGTTGCTATGGAAATACTTATGACTTTTGATGTGAAAGGATGAAAAAGCTGGAGAATTTGAAATGTTAAGAAATAAATACACTATTATCATGCAAAACTACTTGATAGAAAAAGACATTTAAAAAGTGTATACTGAATTAATCAGAACTTTTCTAAATAGAGCATTATTAAAAATCTTTAAAGTTTTGGCAGCTTTAAAACTTCAATAAAATACGGCAAGAGAATGGGTGCTATGCATATGAAGACTTCATATTGGCTCATGAGCTAGTTTCAATTAGAAGCAAAACATTAAAAAAAATTAACTTTTACAGTTAAATGCTGTAAACTAAGATTACCTGGCACTATTAATACACAGCTATACAGAATAATATATACATACTTTACCACTATAGGTCATCATTTTACTTTGTCACTTTAGTGTTACCATATCCTTTCTGTCTTCATTTCCCTTACAGTAGCTTATCCATAAAATAATGCCAATATAATATACTCTTTTAAAATATATGTACTCAGTTATAAGATAATAAGTAATTGAAGCCCTTTTTTCACACCCTTCCAACAAGAAACTTCTATTAAATATACTTTTGAAAATCATCCATATGTCGAGAATATTCATGGATGGACACATACAAATATTCTAAGTCTTTGCTTTATGGAAATGTTTGCACTCATTTTTTTCTAAATTGTATATCATACATATTTTTGTGTTAGCACATAAGTATTTACCCCAGGCTTAAATGTCTACATATTATTAAAGCAATGGATGAATTAGTTAGTTAAAAAATACCTGCTTGACATATATTTAAAATTTAAATATATATATATATATAATATGGCACATATCACATGAATAAACATGCAATGTCAAGCAAATTTTCTTTACAGAAATTTTGTAAATACTCTGTTTACATACATACTTTCTGGATATAAAGAAGTTATTTTTATAGGCAAACTATTGAGTCATATTGAGAAAATAAGCGTATTTTTGAAATCCTTATAAAATTAACAAAGTTAACCTTCAAAAAAATAGAAACAGTTAATAACACCATTTATAGTCAGTGGTTAGTAGTTTCAATATTTTGGTATTAAAATAAATTTATTCATATGTATATATATATATATATTCATTACTTTGTGAGGCATTTTTTCAGATTCTAATCATGAACTAGCTTTTAAAACAGACATGGAATGTAAAATCCAAGGGAAACTAACTTTTAAAACTTTGATGAATGTCATAATGTAAAAATACTAATTACTGTTGATAGGTATGAGGGCTTCTAGAAAATATTTTGAGAAGGATCTGAGGGAATCAAGGTTAACTATTCCATTAATTTGTATATTAATAATAATTTGCTTAGTATTTTTCATTATATAATTTGAAGTTGCACTTCAAAGTTCAATTCAGTTGCTCAGTCTTGTCCGACTCTTTGTGACTCCATGGACTGAAGCACGCCAGACTTCCCTGTCCTTCACCATCCCCGGGAGTTGTTCAAATTCATGTCCTTTGAGTCAGTGATGCCATCCAATGGTCTCATTTTCTGTTGTCCCCTTCTCCGGTCCTCAATCTTTCCCAGAATCAGGGTCTTTTCAGATGACTCAGTTCTGCCACCAGCTGGCCAAAGTACTGAAGTTTCAGCTTCAGTATCAATCCTTCCAATGAATATTCAGAACTGATCCCCCCTAGTATTGACTGGTTGGATCTGCTTGCAGTCCAAGGGACTCTGAAGAGTCTTCTCCAACCCCACAGTTCAAAAGCATCAATTCTTTGGTGCTCAGCTTTCTTTATAATCCAACTCTCATATCCATACATGACCACTGGAAAAAACATAGCTTCAACTATATGGACCTTTGTTGGCAAAGTAATATGCTGTTTAATTACCGTAAAAACCGTAGTGTTGACTAGACAGAACTTTGTCGGCAAAAATAAAGTCTCTGATTTTTAAAATGCTGTCTAGGTTGGTAATAATTTTTCTTCCAAGGGCAAGTGTCTTTTAATTTCATGGCTGCTGTCACCATCTGCAGTGATTTTGTAGTCCAAGAAAATGGTCATCACTATTTCCATTGTTTCCCCATCTGTTTGCCACAAAGTGATGGGACAAGATGCCATGATCTTCGCTTCTTGAATGTTGGGATTTAAGCCAAATTTTTCACTTTTTTTATTTAACTTTCATCAAGAGGCTCTCTAGTTCCTCTTCACTTTCTTCCATAATCTTGGTGCCATCTGCATATCTGAGGTTATTGATATTTCTCCCAGCTGTCTTGATGCTTTGTGCTTCATCCAACCCAGGATTTCGCATGATACAGTTATGTTTCACTTATACCTGCAGTTATGCTCAGTTTGCTGAAATACCTTGAAGTATTTTTTTTTTTTTCTGAGAATGTGAGTTAATTGAAAAATTCTGAAACTTTGTAACTTGAGACCCAACAACATTAGTAGTAATGGGCTCCAATAGGTCAGTGAACTAGGTTATTAAAGGTGAATATTAATCTGCCCTGTGCTTCTGACAAGCTTAGAGGAGTTAATTTTTATGTTTTTTATTGGTTAAGTTTTTCTTCTCATTGCCATATGTTTGACAATTATCCTGTTTGTAAGAATAAAAATGCATCCCAATGATAAGTAAACAGGTACAGTCAGGGGCAATGGCAGATGCACGTCTGAAATGCAACATTTACCCCAGTGTAGAGATACTGATATTCAGTGGCCTCATATAGATGATCCAGTTAATATGATCTGTCAACAAAACGTCTGTGGGCAGAACATGAAGAATGAACGTCCCTTCACCAGTTGTTTCAGACGAAAAGCAAATGGTAACACATATGTGCTTGTCACAGATTTGATCAGCACATAGAATCAGTTATGTTACTCATTGAAAATTAGTCACTATCATGATTATACTTCCACAAGATACAAATAAACATGTTTTATATCAAGATAAAATATAAACACCAAACTCTAGAGTGAGAACACTTAGAAAAATCTACTGCTTCATGTTCAAGGCATATGTGATTCAGCAATCATTTTAGTGTCTATATTTTACCAATGAATTTTGTCTGATTAACATTTGAAACTTACTGAGGTCAGGAAGGTTTTCAAAATCTGGGTGACAGGAACAGCAGTCAAAATTTCTGGGGAACTTCCCAATAGTTGGTACCAATAAATATGATTGTGTATTCCAATTTAGATTTGGAGAAGGTAAATAATCCCAGTTTTCACTCAGTCAACCATAGCCCCATAAGTAGACAACAAAGTGGAATTTCAGAATGTCAAGGTGTATTTTCAATGATGAATGTGTTCATATTAGCAATAATAACAGCCAATTCATTTACTGCTTAAATGGTCCAGAACTTAGGTGAAATACTCTCTAAGTTAGGATAGAATAATTTCATGTTACATCAGGTGAACTTGCACACACATACACACACACACAGAGTTTATTGCTTACTCATACCACATCTTTTGTTGGTCTGATAAATCTAATGAGAAAGCAGTTGATCTTTGTGTAGCTGCTCAGCAGTGAGTTGCTACGGTTCTGTGGTTCTGGCTTCTCAACCCATCTTCTCGGAAAGGAAAACAAAACAGGAAAAGAAACTCATCACTTCTGCTCTCTGCCAAATGGTTATATGGCTATGCTATTTCTACATGAGAAATAAAGGAAAGCAAAGAATATCTGACAAGCAGGAGCAGGATAATATTTGAATCACCTTTAATGTTCCTAACAGCCCGGAATAGGAGAAGAAGGTCACTCAGACTTCTCAGGAAGGCTAATATTTGGAGACAATGAGTTTAACTTTTGCATCCTTGTCAATATCTTCACATTGAACAGAAGGCTCAGCATAAGCAACTCAAAGAAATATTGGAAAGCAAGACCACTTATTTGAACTTGTGACTATATGGAATATATTTTATACCTTATTAAGAGCCTTTTAAAAGAGTTATAAAGTAAAAATTTTTAACATGTCAATGGTAAATGACAGATTTAAATAATATTCAGTATGTGCCTAAGTAGGCTAAAAAATGGAATAAAACAATATTACAAATAATTAATAAAAACTAATAGCTGAATAACAGTTTACAAAGTACCTTCAAACCATGCTTTTTAGCTGAGCACAAGCCCTGGAATCTGATTGCCAAGTAAATACTTTACTCTATACTTCTTTATTCTGTCTCTCAAAAGTCAATAAAGATAGGACTCAGTTCATGATCACAGGTGCAAATTAATTGAACGAACACATAGAATGTTCTTAGAATCACATCTGGTACACTGAAAATATGCAATAAATGCCAGTTGTTTACATATTGCTGCTATGTAAGCCTAACATTCATTAGTGGAGTTAAAATTATCAGCCAGACTTTTATATTGATGGAGACAACCAGGCTTAGAAAGGGTAGTAATTTGTCCAAGTATCCTGTACCTAGAAAGAATCAGAACAATAAAACTTAGGGGTTATTTTGTCTTTAAATACAGTTTTCTAATTATTTTTCTGTTTAAGTCATAAAAATGACTGAAATTTCTATGCCTCCTTTTAATCTTTAGGTTGTGATAATTGGGGACCCATGCTTTAATATAAAAGACTCATGAATGAATGAAAACAAGCTGTCCATTTTCCTAATGCTTTGTAGGAGTCTATTTACAAAATTTAATTTATAAATTACCTGCTGACAAATGCATACAATCTCAATGTAAAATCTTCATTCACTTTGTTTTCTTCCTATCATACTCATTTTCTGAGCTCAAGTTGATAGGTGGGGTATGGAGAGAGATATTGATGTATTTTAGAAACATAAAAATTTTCTTAGTCACATAGATCTGGATACAATATAGTTTTGTCACAAACCAACTGAATGATTTTGTTGTTATTCAGTCACCAAGTCGTGTCCAGCTCTTTGTGACCACATGGACTGCAGCACACTAGGCTTCCTTGTCCCTCATACTTTCCCAGAGTTAGTTCATGTTCATTGAAAAGATAATGCCAACCAACCATCTCATCCTCTGTTGCCCACTTCTCCTCCTGCACTCAATCATTCCCAGTTTCAGGGTCTTTTCTAATGAGTCAGCTGTTTGCTGATAATGAATGATAATAGAACTTTTTAAATATTTCAGCCTTTCTCTGTAAAAAAGAAATTAAATAACTTTTCTGAATGTTATTGTGGACATTAAACAGTAGTTTAAGTTCCCAATGGCAATTTAAAAATAATTCAATGTGTGTATTTTCTGTTGAAACTGAGGTTTTTGTGAATTTATAAAATGGAAAAGTAAAAGGCCTACTAACAGAAATAAGCCACAACTTTTACTAAATAAGGGCTTCCCTGGTGGTTCAGAGGAAAAGAATATGCCTTTCAATGCAGGACACATAGGTTCAATCCCAAAGTCAAAAAGATCCCCTGGGGAAGGAAATGGCAATGTAGTCCAGTATTCTTGTTCATGAAATCCCTTGGATATAGGAGCCTGGTAGGGTCACAAAGATTCTGACACAACTTAGTGACTAAACATAAACAATCAGTTCAGTTGCTCAGTTGTATCCGACTCTTTGTGACCCCATGAACTGCAGCATGCCAGGCCTGCCTGTCCATAACCAATTCTGAGTTTACAGAAACTATTGAATCAGTGATGCAATCCAACCATCTCATGCTCTGTTGTCCCCTTCTCCTCCTGCCCTCAATCTTTCCCAGCACGAAGGTTTTTTTCAAATGAGTCAGCTCTTCACGTCAGGTGGCTAAAGTATTGGAGCCTCAGTGTCAACATCAGCTCTTCCAATGAACACCCAGGACTGAACTCCTTTAAGATGGACTGGTTGGATCTCCTTGCTGTCCAAGGGACTCTTAAGAGTCTTCTCCAACACCACAGTTCAAAAGCATCAATTCTTCCGTGCTCAGCTTTCTTTATAGTCCAACTCTCACATTGATCCATGACTACTAGAAAAACCATAGCCTTGACTAGACGGACCTGTGTGGCAAAGTAATGTCTCTCCTTTTTAATATGCTGTCTAGATTGGTCATAACTTTCCTTCCAAGGAGTAAGCATCTTTTAATTTCATGGCTGCAGTCACCATCTGCAATGATTTTGGAGCCTAAAAAAATAAAGTCAGCCACTGTTTCCCCATCTATTGGTCATGAAGTGATGGGACCAGATGCCATGATCTTAGTTTTCTGAATGTTGAACTTTAAGCCAACGTTCTCACTCTCCTCTTTCATTTTCATCAAGAGGCTCTTTAGTTCTTCTTCACTTTCTGCCATAAAGGTGGTGTCATCTGCATATATGAGGTTCTTAATATTTCTCCCAGCAATCTGGATTCCAGGTTGTGCTTCATCCAGCCCAGCGTTTCTCATGATGTACTCTGCATATAAGTTAAATAAGCAGGGTCACAATATACAGCCTTGATGTACTCCTTTTCCTATTTGAAACCAGTCTGTTGTTCCATGTCCAGTTCTAACTGTTGCTTCCTGACGTGCCTTCTCTAGAGGCAGATCAAGTGGTCTGGTATTAGCATCTCTTGAAGAATTTTCCACAGTTTATTGTGATCCACACAATAGTTTTTCACTAAATAATCATGCCGGAGGAGTTATTCAAGGCTCTGGCAGAGCCTACCCTTTGAGTAAGCTGATCTTAGGTCAGATAAAGGAAAAATAATAGTTGACTTTCTGTACTATTTTATTTAATGAACACAGAGAGTTCTTAAAACTTCACAGTGAATTTCAGCCAAAACAGAGCCACCAGCAATAAGCCAAGGCAATCTTTCCCAACACAAGCTGAAATGCCCATGGAGAAAGAGAAATTATAAAAAGCCAAAAGACTCTGAGAATTAAGACCAAAAAAAGTCCACGGGTGAATTTAATCTGTAGTTTTGAAATCACCACTCACTGAAAGGCAAATAGCACTGAATTGGAAAAAAAAATGAGATGCTGTCTTGGACAAGATATGATATTTAATCTATAAAACATAACATTGTTACTTTGTTGCTATTGTTCAATCTCTAAGTCATGTCTGACTGTTTTTGTGACACCATGAACTGCAGCACACCAGGGTTCTCTAATTTTCACTGTCTCCCGGAGTTTGCTCAAACTCAGGTCCATTGAGTTAGTGATGTCATCCAACCATCTCATCCTCTGTTGCCCCCTTCTTCTCTTGCCCTCAATCTTTCCCAGCATTAGAGTCTTCCAAAGAGTTGGCTCTTCGCATTAGGTGGCCAAAGTATTGTAGTTTAAGTTTCAGCATCTGTCCTTCCCATGCATACTCATGGTTGATTTACTTTAAAATTGACTGATTTGATCTTGCTGTCCAAGAGACTGTCAAGAATCTTCTTCAGCATTACAATTTGAAAGCATTGATTCTTTGGTGTCCAGCTTTCTTTACGGTCCAGCTCTCACATCCATACACGATCATTGGAAAAACCATTGTTTGGTCTGTATGGACCTTTGTCAGCCTAGTGATGCCTCTGCTTTATAATACTCTGTCTAGGTTTGCCATAGCTTTCCTTAAAAGAGCGAGTGTCCCATAGAGCTGATATGAACACTAAATGGGGGAAGGAATAAAATGAGATTAAAAAAATTAAATTTATCAAGTACATCAGTTAAGTCGCTCAGTTGTGTCCAACTCTTTGCAACTCCATGGACTTCAGCACACCAGGCCTCCTGTCCATCACTGACTCCCAAAGTTTACTCAAACTCATGCCATTGAGTCGGTGATGCCGTCCAACCTTCTCATACTCTGTCGTCCCCTTCTCTTCCTGCCCTCAATCTTCCCCAGCATCAGAGTCTTTTCAAATGACTCAGTTCTGCACTTCAGGTGGCCAAAGTATTGGAATTTCAGCTTCAGCATCAGTCCTTTCAATGAACACCCAGGACTGATTTCCTTTAGGATGGACTGGTTGGATCTCCTTACAATCCAAGGGACTCTCAAGAGTCTTCTCCAATACCACAGGTCAAAACCATCAATTCTTTGGTACTCAGTTTTCTTTATAGTCCAACTCTCACATCTATACATGACTACTAGAATAACCACAGCTCTGACTGGATGGATCTTTGTTGGCAAAGTAATGTCTCTGCTTTTTAATATGCTGCCTAGATTGGTCATAACTTTTCTTTCAAGAAGCAAGTGTCTTCTAATTTCATGGTTGCAGGCAAAATCTGCAGTGATTTTAGAGCATAAAAAAAATAAAGCCTGTCACTGTTTCCATTATTTCCCCATCTATTTTACATGAAGTAACGGAACCAGATGCCATGATCTTAGTTTTCTGAATGCTGAGTTTTAAGCCAAATTTTTCACTCTCCTCTTTCACTTTAATCAAGAGACACTTTAGTTCTTCAATTTCTGCCAAAAGGGTTGTGTCATCTGTATATCTGAGGTTCTTCATATTTCTCCCAGCAATCTTGATTCTAGCTTGTGCTTCATCTAGCCCAGTGTTTCTCATGATATACTCTGCATGCAAGTTAAATAAGCAGGGTGACAATATACAGTCTTGACATACTCCTTTCCCAATTTGAAACCAGTCTGTTGTTCCATGTCCAGTTCTAACTGTTGCTTCCTGACCTGTTTATAGATTTCTCAGGAGGCAAGTCAGATGGTCTGGTATTCGCATCTCTTGAAAAATTTTCCATAGTTTTTTGTGATCCACACAGTCATAGGCTTTGACATAGTCAACAAATCAGAAATAGATGTTTTTCTGGAACTCTCTTGTTTCTTCAATGATCTAATGGATGTTCACAATTTGATCTCTGATTCCTCTGCCTTTTCAAAATCCAGCTTGACCATATGGAGGTTCACAGTTCACATACTGTTGAAGACTGGCTTGGTAGATTTTGAGCATTACTTTGTTAGCTTGTGAGATGAGTACAATTGTGTGGTAGTTTGAGTATTCTTTGATATTGCCTTTCTTAGGGAATGGAATGAAAACTGAACTTTTCCAGTCTTGTGGACACTGCGGAGTTTTCCAAATTTGATGATATATTGAATGCAGCACTGACAGCATCATCTTTTAGGATTTGAAATAGCTCCACTGGAATTCCATCACCTCCACTAGCTTTGGTCATAATGATGCTTCCTAAGGCCTGTTTCACTTTGCGCTCCAGGATGACTGACTCTAGATGAATGATCACACCATCGTGATTATCTAGGTCATGTAGGTCTTTCTTGTATAGCTTTCTGTGTATTCTTGCCACCTCTTCTTAGTAGCTTCTGTTTCTGTTAAGTCCATACCATTTCTGTCCTTTCATGTGCCCATCTTTGCATGAAATGTTCCCTTGGTATCTCTAATTTTCTTGAAGAGATCTCTATTCTTTCCCATTCTACTGTTTTCCTCTATTTCTTTGCATTGATCACTGGCAAAGGCTTTCAAGTACATGAGTATCTAGTTATTGTTAGCTAAATGTAGTATGAGTTCACATGAATAAATTACTGTTAGTTAAAACTGTGATAAAATTATTTTTCAGGTTAGATATTTTTCTCACATACCCTTTAGAAGGCTAGACAAGCAGCAAACGCTTACCTCAGTAGAGAGGAGTTAAGGGGAAGCCTAGTAGAATGGCAGTTGATGCTAGTTTTCTTTTGAACCTTTTATTAATGGGTTTACCACATTAGAATGTGCTTATTCACGTATATACCTTTGTGTGTTTACACCTGATATTCTCTCCTAATGAAAGAAAATGTTAGCTAGGCTTCCACCAGCTGTAGAAAGTCACCCCTACTCTGTACTGTGGAATTCTGTCCCACGGCCACAGGTGAAAGGCCTTGCACCAAGGTCATTGTAGTGGAGCCCAGAATCAGCTTCAACTCCAGGACTGACTGAGTCCCTTTGTAACCATTGCCAATAGCCCCTCACTCATCACCAACAGGGTTCTCGATCCCATACTTGGCAAAAATGCCTACCGCTATACTCACTGTATAGTGCCCTAACCTAATCTAATGCTATCCTTCCATTAAGAATTTTCTTTGTTTAGAGACTATCGACATTGGCTACCAACCCACAAATGTTTCAACTCTCACTAGCCTGTCAGGAGGTTGGTATATTGTGCTCTGCTCTTTGTTCTTAATAAGCTCACTTCTTTATGTGATGCTTTATGTCTGGAAATTCTTTTCCAACCTATGTTTGGACTGTTATGACATGACTCTAAGCTTCTCTTCCTTTTCCTTGTTAAAGGAAACCACTTTGTCAGTATCCACTGCCCTCATTCTTGCTTTGTCATTTTTTTTTTTCTTTTTTAGTTTCTGTGATATCTTTTCTATCTTCCTCTATCAGTTTCTGGGTAATCAAATTTACTTAGCTTTCTCTCTATCTTGCTGACTGCCCAGTCTCAATCTAGAAGTTATTTGATATCTATTAAGTTAAAGAGTTAAAATAGTAATGTCTAGTACTCAGAAAAATTGTACCTGTGCAAAATGAAAAAGTTATTTAAAGACAACATATAGCATTGCTATTGTTTAGTCACCCAGTAGTGTCCAACTTTTGGTGACCTGATGGATTGCAGTAAGCCAGGCCTCTATCCCTCACCATTTCCGGAAGTTAGCCCAAGTTCATGTCCGATGTATCAGTGATGACACCTAGCCACCTCCTCTGATGCCCTCTTCTCCTCTGCCCCCAATCTTTCCCACCATCAGGGACTTTTCCAATGAATCAGCTGTTCTCATCAGATGGCCTAAATATTGAAGTTTCAGCTTCAGCATCAGTCCTTCCAATGAGTATTCAGGGTTGATTTCCCTTAAGAGACTGGGTTTATTTCTTTGCTTTCCAAGGGATTCTCAGGAGTGTTGCCTAGTACTACAGTTCAAAGGCATCAATTCTTTGGTGCTCTGCCTTCTTTATGGTCCAGCTTTCACAACAATACATGACCACTGGGAAGACCATAGCCTTGACCATATGAACCTTTGTCAGCGGAGTAATGTCTCTGCTTTTCAACACACTGTTTAGGTTTGTCATAGCTTTCCTGCCAAGAAGCAAAGGTTTTTTGATTTCATGGCTGTACTCACACCATCCACTGTGATTTTACAGCCTACATAGTGATATAAAAATCAGACCAGTGAGGTAGAAAGAACGTGTGAAGTGGACTTTGAAACACAAAACAAATAAAACTTCCTATCAGGGTTTACTATATCAGGAACTTGACTGAAAGCTTTGTGAGTTTTAATATATTTAGTCCTCAGGACATTGCTGTTATTATGTCCAATTTTCAAGGGAGTAAACTGAGGCCCTAAAACTTTAATTAATTTGAATAAGGTCATACCATTACTGAGTGGTAGAACTGAAAAAGAAGAACCTGGTAGTCTGGCTTTAGAGCCTGAGCTTTGTGAAACCATCTAGGTCATAAATTAGATAGGAGGATTAAATGAGTTAGTACATGTAAAACTCCAAGGCAATTTCTATGCACGATTAGTGCTCAAAACAATTTCTTATTTTGATCCATAGTTTATATTTTTATGTTTGTGTTTATCTATGGTTTGTTTTCTACATTTTCATATATAATCCAATTTTTCCTTTATTTTACGTGTGTGTATTTATTTTATTTTAGTGAATTAAGAAATTTGTAATCTGTTATTTATGCTTGCTTTTCATTGTACACATTTATAAAAGCTTATTTTTTCTAGTAATCAACTTTAAGGACACAGCAGTGATTACTTAATACATGTATCTGATCACAAATAATATATGATTTTTCTTTCCTCCATTTTATCATGTCTCTTAGAATTTTTGAAATGGCCTCCATTTTTTTTTATCTTATGAAATCTTCTTAGATAACAATCTTCAATAAAATAAAGAAAATTAAAGGAAAAGAAAAACTAAAACTGCCTACAATATTTGAACTGGATACAATAATTTTATATGCCCTCAGTTCCTGGAAATATGCAAATGAATGTCGACTATAGAGATCAAGGGCAACTTTGCTGGAAGTAGAAATTACAGTTGACAAAGTATGAGTTAAAAATTGTGTCTATTATTCAGTTATCTTACAATATAATGTTGTACAGATGTCTAAGAACACCCTATTTTGAGATTTAATAGTAAAAATAATTCTGAAATTAAGTTATCTAAACCCTTGATTTTTTGTGGATTTAAAACTGATCAGGTAATGGAATAGAAATGACCTGTCTTCTATAAGTTTATTCACTATCTAGCTGGAGGAAATTTTTTTCAATAAAACATTTAATAATTGATAAATTCATTTACAATTTGGGGCAATGTCATTAAATAATAAATTTTACCTGATAAAACAAGAAAATTAGACAAGGAAGTTCGCTAAGGGCAGTAACAAAATAGTAATCTTGAGATATATTCAATATATTTGTAAGAGAAAACAAAGTGACATTGCCTTGAAAAATTTAGAGGTATTAATAGACCCAAAATTCCTAAAACTTTCCTTATTTTTTGACTTAGTGATTCCACTACTGTAATTTATTCCAAAGATATATTCAGAAAAATACACACAGGCACACACACACACACACACACACACACATATACTGTATGGGCATATATATTTACAAATATATAATATATATTACCATGATATGTATTACTTTATATATGAAGGTTTTTTTAATATTAGTAACAAAACTGAAAATTTATTTTCAATTATGAATAATAAATACAGCTAACTAATAAATGTTCAGCCATTAAAAATAATGATCAACACAGAAAACAAACATGTACATGGAAAATGTCTTAATATGTTAATAACACTTCTTAAATTTTTATTTATAGCACAGTACATTTTACATATATTGTTTACTTTTTAAAAATTCTAAAATGATATATATACAATGTTAAAATAATGTTTTCTAGGTATTGATTGTTAGTTTAGCTCTTTACTTAGATTTTCACTTGTGTAATTATTTTTGAGACTGAACACATTTAATAAAATATTTTTGGAAATAAAACCCATGTTTAAAAAGCCAAAAGACAGGATATTTCTGAATATTCTGTGTTGTGTGTCATATTTGGGGTATAAAATAAAATATTTTTTTCTCTAATTAAAATATAGTTGCTTTTTAAAATTGCTTCTTTTTCTTTCCAACAATCTCTGCCCAAACTCAGTTTCTTTCTGTCTAAAATAAGGAAAATATCTGTTTATTTTATAAAGCTTCAAAAAGGTTCCACTTTAGAGCAGTTAAATTACCTGCAAATAATATGTTCTAAACACATGGAAGCTATTATTGGCAATAACAGTAATTTCTCATATCTCACCTAAAATGTCAGGTCAAGGACATTTTCATGTATGTGTTTTGGCAGAGGTAATCAAGAGAACATGACTGCTGACTGACCTGAGAGCTAGACCCATGCAACTGGAGGCTTGTTACCCACTCCCTTGTCCTTGGAATGTATATCCTGCCTACTATTCCCACACTAGCCTTGAGAGAGCAATGCGGTGTTGAGACAGTTGAACTGATTGCATGACTGAACTCCATTAAATCCTCTATATAAACGTTTAAGATTCTGGCAGGTGGGCACAGGTATCTACTTATATGTAAGTTTCTCTGCATGTTGAATCTGCCACCTACTAATCTGGAGTGATCTAGTTTTTGCTTTGACTTCTCCCTGACCTCCATGTACTGAAGCCATGTGCTTTCACCCAGGGAACTCCTGAGATTTCTCACTAGCAGTCAACAACCCAGCCAGGAGACCAAATAGGTCTTGAGGAAAAGGTAACCACAGGGGAAATCCACTGGCCATTGATTTCTGGAAGGGATAGAATGTATGTCAACTGCCAGTGCACTGCTGAGTGAGTACAGGAATGCCTCACAATTGCCTGGTCTAAGGATTTGTTTGAGGGCTGGCAGCAGAGAGGAAAATGTAAGGCTGTGGAGTAGTGGAGTGGTCCCTACTGTGGGCAGGTTGATGGCCCAGCTAGAGGCAGAGGCTCAAGTTAGAGAAGAACTTATGGTGTCCACTGCTCTGTTCCCTTTGGGAATTGCAGACAAGATGGGAGAACAGGATAACAAGCTGGAGACCTTAGCTTGAGGTTTTTGCAAAGCCAGGAAGGTGCAGCCTTTGGGAAATAAAGATTTTATTTTTAATTAATTTATTTTTTATTGAGGGATAATTGTTTTATAGAATTTTGCTGTTTTCTGTCAAACTTCAACATGAATCAGCCATAGGTACTTGTGGGAAATCCAGATAAAGACACTAAGAGGTGGAATCTGGAGGAAAATGAGGAGGGCAAGAGGAGGATGTGTGATGACTGAAGGTGGAACAAATGAAGTGTCCTTTGCTATCCTAGTACAAAAGAAAGCAAAAACACAGCCAGTGAGTCAGATCTCAGTTTAGGAAATGTTCCCAATGAGAAAATATATTCCTGGAGAGCTTATTGATGTAACTGCCAAGTTCCAGCAAAAAGTCTCAGAAAGTATCCAGGTGTGGTTAATATGGCAATGGGATATGGAAAGTGCTAGCTTTCTCTGATTAGACAGGAGGCAGAGAACATAAGCAACATCACCGCACGCCCTGCTCTTTGGCTATAGCGGTAGACACTGGAGAATTTAAGGTATTCCCCCTACTTTGTACATTGGATTATTCAAGCCTGAATGGAGGTTGGCTCAATGAGGAGGCTCTTTCTAAACACCTGCAGCCTTTGAAATCTATAGAGGAAACAACATAGTCTCAGGAAATTGGGGGTGAGTCAGGCCATCTACACACTTGTCTTTGAAGATCCTGATTGGGCCACACTGGCTGTTGGAAAGAAAGTCAGTATACTTCAGTTTGCCCCCAGCACCTGATTCAGGATGCTGATATCCATGTCTAGCCCAGTCATGGGAGAAGACATTTGTGATGTTGTGCAACCCATTGCTGATCAGGGGAAACTAACAAGCCCAGGAACAAATTGTACACAGCTAGGAAAGACCATATGCAGAGAGGGAGCTCAAAACCTATGTCAATCCACTACAAAGCATCAAATAAATGTAATCCAGAAGCAAATGTGGTTTTACTTCATTGCTCCCAGGATCTCACCTGCAAAGATAGAATAGCAACCCAGCACTGTGTTGGTGTGCCTGTGGAAAACCTTAAACTGGAATAGTAGTTCAGGCCTGCCTCCTGTCCCTACCATCCCTGATGCCTCTCCTGCTCCAGCAGAGGCCTCAAGGATACAGTCTTACTCTAGTTGAGTTTTCCCTATGCCCTGGTATAGGATTTTTGTCAAAATCAGTTTCAGTGGATGGCCTTTGGAGGCACTGAGCTTGCTATTCACTGGTTCCCAAGAAAAAATAAAGCTGATGGCTCTGGTGGTTACTGGAGCTGAATATACTCTAATGCATGGTCACCCTCAGGATTTCTCCATCCCACTCAGCACTATGGATGAGTATGGAGGGCAGAAAAGTCACTCTGACTGCAAATTAGGCATTCGCCTGCACAACAGTATGATGTTTCTGTCTCACCAATACCAGAGAACATATTGGGCATTGATATCCTACAGGGTCACAGTCTACAAATTTCTAGAGATGAATTCTGCCCCACCATTAAAAATGGGGTCATTACATTGACAATATGTTAACATGTGAATACTTGCCTCTGATGCAGGACACTCAACAGATTTTCCTGGAATAATTCTGCAGAAGAGGATATAGAGTGAACTCAAAAAAAATTTAATTTATTTAATTTCAAAAAAACTGTAAATTCTCTGAGTCATATGGCTGAGTTAGACACATATTGTCCCAGAAACTGTGATTGATAAGGTGATACAAGCCTGTCTACCAGCTAAGAACATAAAAGAGACATGAGTCTCTATAGGAATTTGGAAGATTTAGAAGACTTTTATTCTTCTCCTGACACAGTGAGGAGGACATCCTTATTACTACCACAAAGAAAAGGCACTGTGGAAGGGGGGATTAGAGTAACAAGGTGCCTTTAAGAAGGAAAAAAAAATACTAGTGAAGCAGACTAAAGCTCTGCGTATTTCCCACTTGAGTTAACTGTATCCATGACTCTTAGATATATGGAGTGAGCACTGTGGCAGAGACAACAGAAAGAAATAGTATCCCAAGTGTTTTGATCTGATAGGGAACAAAAACCTAACATACCTCCCCAAAGTGGCAGCTACTATCAGTGTACACAACAATCCTCCAGGTAGGGCATCTCACAAAGAAATAGCATGTTATGTTAAGAACTTCCTATTCTATGAAGGTGTGGTTTAAGGTTATGATACACTGGCCCACCTCTGCCATAACTAAAATTTTCACTTTGACTAACCAGCACACCTACTTGTAGCAGAGGAGCACCTGTCTGCCAATCCACTGTCTCTAGAAATGTGGGTGCTACTAGAATTGGTATAGTATGTATCCTCCAAATACTCCCACTCCCATTCTTGTGGTGGCTCTAAGCACCTTACAGAGAGGAAATGGAGGACACTTTCACTGAAGCCTAATATACTGATAAGTCAGGTTGGGTCAACCCATCCGTATGGACTGCAGTTACTAATCAGCTCAATGCTGACACCATCTGGATGAAAATAGGAACAAATCATAGTAGCCAGTAGGTTTGGCTGGTGATCACTCAAGAGAGCTGGATCTGAGAATAAAGACATTGTTTCCCTGAAAGAGCCTGCATGCATGTGTGCTAAGACACTTAGCCTAAGTGTCCAATTCTTTGCATCACTATGAACTGTAACTGACCAGACGCTTTCTATAGGGATTCTCCAGGCAGAATACTGGATTAATATCATAGTAGCCAGTCCATCTAGTTCAAAGCTATGGTGTTTCCTGTAGTCATGTAGGGATGTGAGAGTTGGGTCATAAAGAAAGCTTAGCGCCGAAGAATTGATGCTTTTGAACTGTGCTGTTGGAGAAGACTCTTGAGAATCCTTTGGACTACAAGGAGATCCAATCAGTCAATCCTAAAGGAAATCAGTCCTGAATATTCATTGGAAGGACTGATGCTGAAGCTGAAGCTCCATTACTTTGGCCACCTGATGCAAAGAACTGACTCTCTGGAAAAGACCCTGATCCTGGGAAAGATTGAAGACAGGAGGAGAAGGGGACATCAGAGGATAAGATGGTTGGATAGCATAACTGACTCAATGGACATGAGTTTGAGCAAGCTCTGGGAGATGGTAAAGGACAGAGAAGCCTGGCATGCTGCAGTCCATGGGGTCATAAAGAGTCGGGCACAACTGAGCGACCAAACTGAGCTAAACTTAGTAGCCAGTAGGTTTGGCTGGTGATCACTCAAGAGAGCCAGTTCTGTTTATGGGAATTCTCCAAGCCAAAGAGCTTGCGACAGTCTTTATTTCCTTCCATGTTCCAAGTCATAAGGCACTTATACTCTCTTGGAATTAGAAATTTGATGCCCAAACTTAGGTAAAAGCCCTCGCAACTGATTCTTCAAATGATACAGTAGATGACTGGTACATAAGAGTGACCACCATAGTGCCCAGATGGATTGCCCTTGGAACAATGGATTGCCCTTGGATGGATTGCCCTTGGAACACAGTGACTCAGTTAATACAGTAAAAGCACATCCTTTGTGTTTTAAACAAGGCCCAAGGCAACCAGCAAAGGAGTCTGAGACTGTGCACCAGGATTTACAACAAATGAAGAACTGTCAAATTGATTTTGTTGGACCCTTCTCACTGAAGAGTTTCATTTATTTATTTTTTTTTGTATTTTAAAAATATGTGCTTATTTTTAATTGGTCGATGAT
Source organism: Antilocapra americana (assembly GCA_007570785.1). Lineage (NCBI taxonomy): Eukaryota > Metazoa > Chordata > Mammalia > Artiodactyla > Antilocapridae > Antilocapra > Antilocapra americana. The sequence goes on along the minus strand of ML662449.1, from coordinate 16,369,693 downwards.
TGTTTTACAATATTGGTTTGATTGCCATCACACATCAACAAGAGTTAACCATAGGTGTACATATGTCCCTTCCTCTTGAATCCTCCCCTACCACCTGCCCATTCCCACCACTCTAGGTTATTACAGAGGCCCAGTTTGAGTTTCCTGAGTCATAGAGCAAGTGCTCATTGGCTATTTATTTGTGTATTTTAGTGTATATGTTTCATGCTACTCTTTATACTCATCTTACTCTGGGAGGTGGGAGGGAGAATCCAGAGGGAGAGGACATATGTACATGTGTATGTGTCAAGTCACTTCAGTCATGTCTGACTCTTTGTGACCCTATGGACTCTAGCCCAACGTGCTCCTCTGTCCATGAAATTCTCCCAGCAAGGATACTTGAGCAGGTTGCCATATCATTCTCCAGGGGTCAAACCCATCTCTCACGTCTCCTGCATTGGCAGGTGGATTCTTTACCATTAGCACTACCTGGGAAGCCCAAGATATGTATACCTATGGCTAATTCATGTTGATGTATGAAAGAAATCAAACCAATATTGTAAAGCAATCATCAATCAATTAAAATAAATAAATGTTTCTAAAATAAAACTGTTAAATATGCCTTGGTTTGTATGGATAACAAGTCTGGTCTAACCCAAGGTTTTCCCTGATGTAAAGCAAATTTGGCTGGGGATTAGGGACCCTGAGGACCACTTTCAAAAAGACATTGACTGAAGGTCACATTTTAAAGGCCATGATATTTAAGACTGGGTAAAAAAGCATGACATTGAATGAATTTCCATCTTCCCTATAACAGGCAGGCAGCAGGGTTGGTAGGAAGGAAGAATGGAATATTAAAGCCTCAGATTAAATTATGAACAGGTAAAACTATTAATACCTTGGCTGAGTGAACTAAAGTATAGAACTAATAGGTCTGAATGATCAGTCAGTAGGGCCTGTTGTTTCACATGCCAGACTCGGGGCCACTGATGAGATACCCATCATCTTAAAGATATGAAAGTCTCAGGAGATAGCCATCAGTTGACTTTCACCTTGAATCAATATGCTATGCTTCTGAGAACACAAAGTCCCATCTCACTTGGGAAAGGTGTTATTTACTGGAATTTGTAATGGAAGGCCCCACTGTGATGGGTAAGGTGGGACCTTACCACACCTGGGTGAGGTGGAGCTATTCAACCTTCACTGGGATCCTATTGTCCTGCTACAAGCTGGACTTGGTGAAATGCACTGTATTTGTAACAGAAATACACACTATTGAAAGAGGGCAGAAGGCGAGTGTCCTGGTCTAGCATACCACACCCCCAGTCCATCTCTTCAGGCCTGACAGTGCTACTGCCCTGGTTGACATGTATGGTATGTACACCAGGTCAAGGTCCTAAAGCTGCCAACCTTTCTCTCCTCAAGGCCAGATGAGTGCTTTCTATTCTCCACCTGTATTTTCATTTGGCCCCTCTATTGGTCTGGAGGATAATGTAGCACACATAGAAGCCCTTACTAAAGTCACACAACAAGCCTCATGTGACAAAGCCTGTTTTTACCCAACAATATAGTGTCTCTAGTAAGAAAAGCTGTCCAGCAAAATAGGATGAGCTTGGATGTTTTGTTGTTGTTCCATCAGTAAGTCATGTCTGACTCTTTGCAAACCAATGAACTGCAGCATGCCAGGCTTCCCTGTCCTTTACTATTACTGCCTATCAAGGAAGCAACATTGGAGAAGGAAATGGCAACCCACTCCAGTGTTCTTGCCTGGAGAATCCCAGGGACAGGGAAGCCTGGTAGCCTGCCGTCTATGGGGTCACACAGAGTCGGACGTGACTGATGTGACTTAGCAGCAGCAGCACCAGCAGCGGCAGCAGCAGCAGCAAGGAAGCAACTGTGCCATTATCCAAACAGAATCTCCTGCATTCAGACATGATGAGTCTGCTAAGGTATCATCATTGTTAAATCATGTGAGGATACATATGAATGCCCTGAGTATTCTGAGTCCCAGCCTCGGGGTCTTAAATCAGTAGTTCAGATTATGAGGTTTTTGGTGGAAAAAATTGTTGCTTACTTAAGGAAACGTTATCTGAATCTGTGCTTTCTCTTGCATGTACCTATGTTATTGCTCTGTTGCCTGCCTCCAATGCAGATAGAGAGCCTTCATATGGGCCACATTCATCCTTGTGACACCCCTTGCAGATAACTCAGGTTACATTTCACAAAAGGGAAGAGAGCAGTGTGTATGTGATTGTTAGGAGGAGTATCATGTCAGAGATCATCGAGAAGCTGAGTGCCAGATGATCTTAAGAGCTGGAGCTGGGCAAGTGAAGGCTCCTTATTGTTTCCTCTATCCCTGGTACATATGTCCCTCCTACTGGATCTACTAGTCTTTTAACCACCCAAGACAAGCTTCAGTAAACTCCCCTGGTTTCTCTTATTTTGGGACAATCCTGGTGAGTAACCTACTTCAATCACGCCATTGTTTTGTTTGGCATGGTTTTGAAAGGAATCTGCAAAGGAAAAAGAAAATGTTAGTTACTGTTTGGACCAGATCCTTTAGTTTGCTGGCAAAGGTCTTCATTACATGGATTGTCTTTGGCCATCTTTGCCTTTTGTTCCTGCTATTGATACTTTAACGTCAGATATTAGTTACAAATGCAACTCAATTGATAAGCAGGTTAGGAATAATCAATATCTCTTCCCTACATCTGAGAAGTTGCAGTATGCATTGGTATTTTAACAAGAAAGCAAGCCAGTTACATTTGAGATGGTTCTGTTATTCACATGTTTGTTATCAATAATTTAAACATTTCCTTTCTAAGATGTAAACTTTCTGTAGTGCATAATGCAGAAAACTATAATTTCAGTCTATAATAACACAATGCTCTAAATTTTAGAAATAATTAAATTTTATTTTAGAATTTCACTGGGAGAAATTCCAGCACTTTAATTATTCATTATTTTTGCCAACCATATTAAAATTGAAAGTGGATATATTTAAGTGTTTGGATTTAAGTAAACATCTTCAAAAAAAGCAATTGGTTTGGATTTTGACTAATTTTTTACAATAAATATATTTCACTTTTACATGAAAAGAACAAATTCTTTTAAAATTAAATCACAATTTTGTTTGCTTTTTCCAACAGTATTCCCCCAACCCCATGGATATTTTGTATATCAGCTGGAAAGCATAAAAGTATTCAGAAAGATTTTATGGTTTTGCAATACTTGCCCTTTGAGAAAAATATTGTTATCTTTTTCAGATGAACTTGAGTTGTAATTTTCATGAAACATAGTCACATTTTTAAGTAAAAGGTATGCCTTTTTACAACTTTTGACCTTTCAAATAGTCAGGCAAGGTATGTAATTGATGCTTATTCTTTAATGGTGCTAAAGGAATGAGTAAAAGTGACCTTTTGATAGCAGCTCTAGTTAGTGATTGTGCCAAGGCTGCAATTGGCATAATAGAATTTACAAAGTAGGACCCAGGAGTGTGAGTGTGTATGAATGTGTGTGCTCTTTAAATATCTGTAATGAAATTGAAACACTAACTCAACATAAGCTTTTGCCAGCTGGCTTTGAACAAGTAACATTCAGCTTTTTTTATGATTCACCTTCAGGTGACAGACATTTACATTGCAAGTTTTTATGTCTTTGTAGCTGTTATTTCTTATTCAGTTCTGCCTACATTCTAGAAGTGTAATGGACCAAAAATTAAGTAATAAGTTTCTCGGATTATAAAAGCACTTTGCATTCATTATCCCATCTACTTTGCTCAGCATACTACCTATTGTTGTTCAGTGACTCAGTTGTGTCTGACTCTTTGCAACTTCATGGATGCAGAATGCTAGGCTTACCTGTCCTTCACCATATCACAGAGTTGGCTCAAACTCATGCCCATTGAGTCAATGATGCCATACAACCATGTCGTCTTCTGTAATCCTATTCCCTTCGTGTCTTCAATCTGTCCCTGCATCAGGGTTTTTTCCATTGAGTCAGCTCTTCCCATCAGATTGCCAAAATATTGGAGCTTCAGCTTGAGTATCAGTCTTTCCAATGAATATTCAGGGCTGATTTCCTTTAGGATTGACTGATTTGATATTGCAGTTCAAGGGACTAGACTCTTGATAGTCTTGAGAGTCTTCTCCAATACCACACTTCAAAAGCATTCATTCCTCTGCACTCAGCTTTCTCTATGGTCCAACTATCACATCCATACATGACTACTGGAAAAACCACAGCTTTGACTATATGGATATTTCTTGGCAAAGTAATGTCTCTATTGTTTAATATGCTATCTAGGTTTGTCATTTTTTTTTTCCCACGGAGCAAGACTTTTAATTTCATGGCTACAGTCACCATCTACAGTGATTTTGGAGACCAAGAAAGTAAAGTCTGTCACTGTTTTCATTGTTTCCCCATCTATTTGCATTGAAATGATGGGGCTGAATGCCATGATCTTTGGTTTTTGAATGTTGAGTTTTAAGCCAGCTTTTTCACTTTCCTCTTTCACATTCATCAAGAGGCTCTTTAAGCCACGTGTACCCCAATGTTCATCGCTGCGTTGTTTACAATAGCCAAGACATGGAAGCAACCTAGATGCCCATCAACTGACGAATGGATAAGAAAGCTGTGGTACATATACACAATGGAATATTACTCAGCATTAAAAAAAAATTCATTTGAAGCAATTCTACTCAGATGGACGAAACTGGAGCCCATTATCCAGAGTGAAGTAAGCCAGAAGCAAAAACAACAATACAGTATATTAACGCATATATATGGAATTTAGAAAGACGGTAACGAGAACCCAATATACGAGACAGCAAAAGGAACGCAGATGTATAGAATAGACTCATGGACTTTGTGGATGAGGGTAAGGGTGGGATGATATGGGAGAAGGGCATTGAAGCATGTTAATTGTCATGTGTCTAATCAATCGCCAGTCCAGGATTGATGCTCGGGGCTGGTACAGCAAGATTTCCCGGGGGGGGGGGGGGCGGAGGGGGGGGGGGAGGTTCCGGAGGGGAAGCATATGTAAACCCATGGTGATATCATGACAATGTATGGCAAAAACAATTAAAAAAAAAAAAAAAGAGGCTCTTTAGTTCCTCTTCCCTTTCTGCCATAAGGGTGTTGTCATCTGCATATTTAAGGTTACTGATATTTCTCCTGGCAATCTTAATTCGAGCTTGTGCTTCTTCCAGCCCAGCGTTTATCATTATGTACTGTGTATAAAAGTTAAATAAGAAGAGTAACAATATACAGCCTTGCTGTACTCCTTTCCCAATTTTGAACAGTCCATTGTTCCCTGTCCGATTCTAACTGTTGCTTGTTGATCTACATACAGATATCTCAGGAGCAGGTCAGGTGGTCTGGTTTTTCCACTTCTTTAAACATTTTACCCAGTTTGTTGTGATCCACACAGTCAAAGGCTCTAACTTAGTCAATAAAGCAAAAGTAGATGTTTTTTTTTTTTTTTCTGGTATTTTTGTGCCTTTATTTTATTTATTTATTTATTTTTTTTTATGATCCTACTGATGTTGGCAATTTGATCCCTGGTTCTTTTGCCTTTTCTAAATCCAACAAGAACATCTGGAAGTTTTTGGTTCACATACTGTTGATTGGAGAATAGTGAGGATTATTTTGTTAGAGTGTGAAATGAGTGCAATTGTGCAGTTGTTTAAACATAATTTGGC
>ML662449.1:16252031-16359012 GCA_007570785.1 Antilocapra americana | reverse complement strand
TATAGTTTTCTATATACAAGTCTTTTGATTCTTTAGGTAGAAATACTCCTAAGTATTTTATTCTTTTTGTTTCGATGGTGAATGGGATTGTTTCCTTAATTTCTCTTTCTGATTTCTCACTGTTAGTGTATAGGAATGCCAGGGATTTCTGTGTGTTGATTTTGTATCCTGAAACTTTGCTATATTCACTGATTAGCTCTAGTAATTTTCTCGTAGAGTCTTTAGGGTTTTCAATATAGAGGATCATGTCATCAGCAAACAGAGAGAGTTTTACTTCTTCTTTTCCAATCTGTATTCCTTTGATTTCTTTATCTGCTCTGATTGCTGTGGCCAAAACTTCCTCTACTATCTTTAATTTAAGCTTAAATTTTGCTTTAAGTAGCTAATGATCTGAGCCACTGTCAGCTCCCAGTCTTGTTTTTGCTGACTGTATAGAGTTTCTCCATTTTGGCTTCAAAGAGTATAATCAATCTGATTTTGGTATTGGCCATCTAGTGATGTCCATGTGTAGAGCTATCTCTTATGTGGTTGGAACAGCATGTTTGCTCTGATCAGTGCATTCTCTTGGCAAAACTCTGTTAGCCTTTGACCTGCTTCATTTTATACTCCAAGGACAAACTTCCCTGTTACTCAAATATCCCTTGACTTCCTACATTTGTGTTCCAGTCCCTTATAATGAAAAGGAGCTTTTATGTTTTTTGGTGTTAGTATTAGAAGGTCGTGTAAGTCTTCATAGAACCTTCAACTTGAGCTTCTTCAGCATTAGTGGTTGGGCCATAGACTTGTATTACTGTGAAATTGAATGGTTTGCCTTGGAAATGAACAGAGTTCATTTTGTTATTTTTGAAATTGCACCCATGCATGGAATGGTTTTGGAAAAGGCAGAGGAATCAGAGATCAAATTGCCAACATCTGCTGGATCATCGAAAAAGCAAGAGAGTTCCAGAAAAACATCTACTTCTGCTTTATTGACTATGCCAAAGCCTTTGACTGTGTGGATCACCACAAACTGTGGAAAATTCTGAAAGCGATGGGAATACCAGACCACCTGACCTGCCTTTTGAGAAACCTGTATGCAGGTCAGGAAGCAACAGTTAGAACTGGACATGGAACAACAGACTGGTTTCAAATAGGAAACGGAGTACATCAAGGCTGTATACAGTCACCCTGCTTATTTAATTTGTATGCAGAGAATATCATGAAAAATGCTGAGCTGGATGAAGCACAAGCTGGAATCAAGATTGCTGGGAGAAATATCAATAACCTCAGATAGTCAGATGACACCAGCCTTATGGCAGAAAGTGAAGAAGAAATAAAGAGCCTTTTTATGAAAGTGAAAGAAGAGAGTGAAAAAGTTGGCTTAAAGCTCAGCATTCAGAAAAACCAAGATCATGGCATCCGGTAGCATCATGTCATGGCAAATAGATGGGGAAACAGTGGAAACAGTAAGAGACTTCATTTTTTTTTTTTTGGCTCCAAAACCACTGCAGATGGTAATTGCAACCATGAAATTAAAAGACACTTACTCCTTGGAAAGAAAGTTATGATCAACCTAGATAGAATATTAAAAAGCAGATACATCACTTAGTCAACAAAAGTCCGTCTAGCCAAGGCTATGGTTTTTCCAGTAGTCATGGATGGATGTAAGAGTTGGACTATAAACAAAGCTGAGCACCAAAAAATTGAAGCTTTTGAACTGTGGTGTGTTGAAGACTCTTGAGAGTCCCTTGGACTGCAAGGAGATCCAAGCAGTCCATCCTAAAGGAGATCAGTCCTGGGTGTTCATTGGAAGGACTGATGTTGAAGCTGAAACTCCAGTACTTTGGCCACTTTCTTTGATGTGAAGAGCTGACTCATTTGAAAAGACCCTTATGCTGGGAAAGATTGAGGGCAAGAGGAGAAGCGGACAATAGAGGATGAGATTGTTGGATGGCATCACCGACTCAATGGACGTAAGTTTGGGTAGGCTCTGGGAGTTGGTGATGGACAGAGAGGCCTGGCATGGTGCAGTTCATGGGGTCACAAGGAATCAGACACAACTGAGCGACTGAACATTACTGAATTGATGGCCCTTTGGACTCTTTTGTTGTCTATGACAGCTACTCTATTTCTTCTAAGATATTCTTGCCCACAGAAGTAGATACAATGGTCTTCTGAGTTAAATTCACCCATTCTAGCCCAGTTTAGCTCATTGATTCTAATGCAACTTTTTTTTTCACATATAATATTTCAATACTGAGTTGAAATTCAAGCCCAAGTCTTACAATTTTTTTTGTTTGTTCTTTCTATTAAAACATACATCTTTACAAGAGAGGAATTCTACGGAATGGTATATGTGAACAATCCTGCAAGGAAATGCATTTGAGAAAACTTTCAGATAGTTTTTGGCTAAATTATAAAATTTCATTTTACTTTAACAGAGTTACCTGTTTGGGTGGGAATCCTTCAGAAACATGTTGAATGCATAATTTAGCATATTAGAGTGGAAAATGAAATCATGCACTCTTCAGTTTATTCTAACAACATTTAGTATACAATATAGGAGGCACTTTATTTTTTTAAAGCAAATATAAATGTTAAAAGAAAAGCCTGCAATTTTCTCGTATCTTATTGCTTGCCACAGGAATATAAACAAATGTAGACTCATAGTCATTGTTCTACCTATAAAGAAAACAAAAAGTAATTCTCTTTCAGAGAAAGTAGAGGGACAAATTTCGAAGTGAATAAAGTTTTTATTTTCTTATTTTTGTCAAGAAACACACTTTATTTACGACATAAAAATAATTTATATTTATAACAGAAAATTTGAAAATAAAAATGGCTAGAAAAATTAAAATCACCTATACACTTATTTCTGGTCATGCTATATCAGGGTTTGTAAGATCTTTCCTTCCATAGAAACACTCCACAGATCTTCATAAAAGATTTCCCAGAGTTCATTGTTTGCAAAGATGCACAGATTAATAGGATTCCTTGTCTTTCTTGGATGAATATATGTATCTTACACTTTTTGGAAGTTTGCATTATATTACTTCTCTTTGACAAAAGACCACATAGGCACCTGTTTGTGATAACCAGTAGAAATTCTAGGAGAATCTTTGCTTTTACAAAAGAAGATCAAAAGTGAGTCCTTACAAAGTCAGTATGCCCCCTGAGCAGCTAGAGTGCCTCTAGTTACAAGCTCCTTTCCCTGAAACTATGCTCAACATCTCAATATCATACTGCCACAACTTCAAAGTGTCTGTGAGCATCTGTGCTTTATCTCAGTTTAATTTGTGCATCCATTAGCAAGATGTGTCTAAAAGTAATTGTCTCTTTTCTATGTATCATTTTGACTTATGAAAGGTTTCATAGGTCAACTTTTGAAGAGTGCAAGAAACTTGTAGTAGTATCGTGGGGCAAATACATGGCATCAGTGCATACAGGCAAATGTTCAGTTCAGCTCAGTTTAGTTGCTCAGTCATGTATGACTCTTTGCGACCCTATGGATTGCAGCATGCCAGGCCTCCCTGTCCAGAGTTTACTCCAGAAGATGTTGTGGTCCTGTTAAACCATCTATCTTGAAGATTGCCTGGCTCAGCTATTAACAAAAGAGGTGGGGGTAGCAAGTGAAACCTAATAGATTCTGGAAGACTCCTACATTCAACAATAATTCACCCAATCTGACAATTTTTCTTCTCCCACTAAGAATTTAGAAAAATCACTCAAGTTAAATGTTAGTTTATCTGAATGATTAAGAAAGTTGATAAAAAGAAGAAAGAGAGAGAAGGAAAAGCAAGTTATTGATAAGGATTGTTTGAAGGATGTTATCATATATTCACATATTTTAAAAGATATTAAGAGAAGATATGAACAAAATTTACTGAGGAAGTGAACAGCAAATGAGATTCATACTTAACAACAACAACAAAAAAACTTGCAAAATTGACACTAGATGAAATAAAGAACTTCACAAGCCCTATTTATAGCATATAGTAAAATTTTAAAAGCAATATATAAATATTCTTGGCTCAAAGTTTGATGGTGAATATTATCAAACATTTAATAAAAAAAAATTAATTGTACACAACTATGCTTGAAAAATTGCATATGGGAATATATCCCAATATGTTTCATGACCTTCTATAAGCCTAATACCATATTCTGTTAAGGATATATAAAAAATTGAGATTTAACATGTAATATCACAAGCATAGTCATCCAAATGCTTGAGTATCAAATTGATTTCAACTATATTAAAAACAGGAAAATACATTATGATAAAGTGAAATTTATCTCAGAAACGCAAAGGTGATACAACATTTCAAAATCAATTCTACACAATTACAGAATGTAATTGATTAAAATTGTTCTATCTTATAGATGAAGAAAAATCATTTTACAAAATAATTAGTTTTTCATGATGAAACTTCCTAGGAAAGGAGAGATGAACAAAAATTTTCTCAAAATGAGAAAGGGCATGTGAGAAACCAATTATCACTGTACTTAAATGGTAAAATATGAATTGATTCCCTTCTAAGATTAAGAAAATATCAAGGATATCATCTATTACAATTTCAGTTCAACATTGGTTGGTGGTCTAACTTGGTGGAATGAGGCAAGAAAAATGAATAGCATAAATAGCAGAAAGGGAAAAGTGCATTTTTGAACTAATAGTTGATATGATTGTTTAATCTCTAGTTTTTGTTTTTGTTTTGCTGACTGTGTGCAGGTTCTACAACTTTGACTACAAAGAATGTAATCAATCTGATTTTGGTATTGACCATTTGGTGTTGTTCATGTGTAAAGCCATCTTTTATGTTGCTGAAAAGGGGTGTTTACTATGACTTGTGTGTGCTCTTGGCAGAAATCAGTTAGCCTTTGCCCTTTATGGTAATCACCTAGATATGAGAGCTGGACCATAAAGAATGCAGAGCACCGAAGAACTGATGCTTTTGAACTGTGAGTTCAAAGACAAGAGAAGACTCTTGGAGGTCCCTTGAACAGCAAGGAGATCTTAAGGGAAATCAACCCTGAATACTTATTGGAAGGACTGATGCTAAAGGTAAAGCTCCAATACTCTGGCCACCTGATTCAACTAGCTGACTCACTGGAAAAGATTCTGATTCTGGGAAAGATTGTGGGCAGGAGGAGAAGGGGTCAGCAGAGCATGAGATGGCTTGATGGCATTGCCAATTCAATGGACATGAACCTGGGCAAACTCTAGGAGATGATATGGGACAGTGAAGCCTGGCATGCTGCAGTCCATTGGGTTACAAAGAGTTGACTTGGTGACTCAACGACATGAACATCAGAACAATTTCAATTCCCTGAAAGACTGTAAAAACCACTTAGAACATTTATTTGGTCAAAAAGGAGAAAAAAGTGTTTTGGAAAGAAGAAACTATGAAGTTGCCTGGAGAATGGCAGAAGGCAGTGGAACAAAACCATGAAAGTGTTGTCCAATAAAGTGTTTGGAATAAATGAAAAACTATGCCTTTTATTTTTACTTAAAAAAACTGAAGGAACTTTTTAACCAAGTCATGTAATAGTTAAAATAGTGTGGTGTTTGTGCAAGTTTAGACATAGTTGAAGAGATGGCAGAATTATCCGTGCATGTATGCAGGAAAATATTTCTGGAAAAGATGCAATGAAAGAGAAAGGAATAGATTTTCATAAATATCACTAGAACATTTGTATTCATATCAGAGGAAAGGACCTCAAGCTATTCCTCACACTATATACAATTTGATAGGAATGAAATGTAGATCTAAATATAAAAGTGAAATATCTAGAAGAAAATACTAATTTTAGAATGCATCATAAATTAATTCTAAATATATCTAGAAAGTATTCATGCTCTCATGTAAAGAAAAATTATTTTAGACCTCAGAAACACAAAGCATAAATAAACTCACTCACTGATATTATCAAAATCAAAAGTTTCTTATCAAAAGAGTAGTTCAGCCTCAGATTTAGAGAAAATATTAATAATACACATATCTGACCAAAATCTTATATCTGGAACATATAAAATAACTCCTGGTCCAATATTTTTAAATGGGAAAATTTTTGAAGACACGCTCCAGAAAAGAAGATTTCTAATTGGACAATAAAGATATGAAGAGATGCTCAATATTATTATTGACAAGTGAACTGCAATTAACCAAAATGAAATATTACTAGGCACATACTGGAATGGGTAAAATTAAAAGAACAAATACCAATGTTGGAGAAGATACTTAACAACTGGAACTCATATATTGCTGGTAAAAAATTGATTGATAGTTTCATAGAAGTTAAACTTTGAACTAGCATGTGACCCAATAATTTCATGTTTTGGGGATATCTCTAAGAACATAAACCAAAAATTGATTTCACTCTGGGGAGGACAGTGAATCACTGAAAGGTCTGTAAAGGTAGATCTTTGGGATCTGAGTTACTCAAGTGTGTATACTTGTCAACAATCATCAAAAATTCATCTAGTGTTTATGTATATCTCAACTAATTTTTTTAAGTGTACTATGACTTTTTCAAGGATAAAAATAATTACCTCTAATCCTTAGATTACATTTAAATCTTCTTACTATTTCATTATATATTTTCTCATAGTATATTTTTATAAAATATAAAAATATGTACATTTTTAGATATAAAATGCTATTGTTACCCTTTTAAAAATTAATATTCAATAAAGAATAACCCATGATATTTTTAGTGTTATTAGCTACTTTTGCAGCATTTCCTCACATGTAATGAATATTTAATTATATATATATATATATATATATATGACACAATACATAGTATCTACAGAATTCCACTCCTATCAACTGCACTTTCATAGAAATGAAGTTAGTGAGTCAAAGTTTGACCATTATATCTACTACTATGGGCAAGAATCCCTTAGAAGAAATGGAGCAGCCCTCATAGTCAACAAAAGAGTCCAAAATATAGTACTTGGGTGTAATCTCAAAAATGACAGTATGAATGATCTCTGTTCATTTCCAAGGTAAACCATTCAATATCAGAGTAACCCATGTCTATGCCCCAACCACTAACACCAGAGAAGTTGAAATTGAATGGTTCTATCATAAACTACAAGACCATCTGGAACTAACATCAAAAAATGATGTATTTTTCATCATAGGGGACTGGAATAAATAAGTGGGAAGTCAACAGATACCTGGAATAACAGGCAAGTTTGGCCTTGGAGTACAGAATGAAGTAGGGCAAAGGCTAACAGAGTTTTGCCAAGAGAACACACTGGTCACAGCAAACACTCTCTTCCAACAACACAAGAGATGACTCTACACATGGACTTCACCAGATGATCAATACCAAAATCAGATTAATTATATTCTTTGCAACTGAAGATGACAAAGGTCTATAAGGTCAGCAAAAACAAGACCAGGAGCTGGCTGTGGCTCGGATCATGAACTCCTACTGCAAAATTCAGATTTAAATTGAATATACTAGGGAAAACCTCTAGACCATTTATATATAACCTAAATAAAATCGCTTGCAATTATACAGTGAAAGTGACAGAAAGACTTAAGGGATTAGGTCTGAGAGTCTGAGGAACTGTGGACAGAGGCTCGTGATACTGTACAGGAGGCAGTGATCAAGACCATCCCCAAGAAAAAGAAATGCAAAAAGGCAAGATGGTTGTCTGAAGAGGCTTTACAAAGAGCTGAGAAGCTAATGCCAGAGGAGAAAAGGAAAGATACACCTATCTGAGTGCAGAGTTCTAAAGAATAGCAAGGAGAGATAAGAAAGCTTTCTTAAGTGATCAATGCAAAGAAAGAGAGAAGTATAGGGTGGGAAAGTGATCAATGCAAAGAAAGAGAGAAGTACAGGATGCGAAAGACTAGAGAGTTCTTCAAGAAAATTATAGACATCAGGGAACATTTCATGCAAAAATGGGGTCAATAAAGGACAAAAACAGTTTGCACCTAACAGAAGCAGAAAATATTAAGACGAGGTGACAATAATACACAGAAGAACTATACAAAAAAGATCTTAAACATAGAAATAATCGTGGTGGTGCAATCACTCATTAGAGTGATCATCCTGGAAAGTGAAGAGAAGTGAGCCTTAGGAAGCATCACTATGAGCAAAGCTAGTAGAGGTGATGGAATTCTAGTTGAGCTATTTCAAATCCTAAGAGATGATACTGTTAAGGTGCTGCACTCAGTATGTCAGCAAATTTGAAAAACTCAACGGTCACCATAGGACTAGAAAAAGTGAGTTTTCGTTCCAATCCCAAAGAAAGGCAATGCCAAGGAATGTTTGAACTACCACACAATTGCACTCATTTCACATGCTAGCAAAGTAGTGCTCAAAATTCTCCAAGTGAGGCTTCAACAGTATGTGAACTGAGAACTTCTAGATGTTAAACCTGGATTTAGAAAAGGCAGCAGAACCAGAGATCAAATTGTCAACATCCATTGGATCATAGTTTCATTTTATAAGTGTTACCTTTCAAATGTATTTGAGACAGGACATCACTATACATTTAACTCAAGACTGGTTTTCACAGGGAAATCTAAACTCAAATGTAATCATGCACTTGTAATCATCCTCTTCAAAAATAAAGGATAATTTTAGATATGCTCTTTGTTCTATAGGACTAAAGTCTAATCAAGATGTATAAGTAGACTAAAAACAAATTTAGTATGAAAAATGTTGAATTAAAATGTGTAAAAGGCTTGAAATCATGTATAAAAATGAATTCAAAATTGTAAATGTTCAAGACATCTGTATTTTCTATACCTACTCCTTGTAATTTTCCCCTGGTGTTCACATGCAAGCTTCTTCATTTACTTCACTCTGCCTTATTCTTCTCTTATTGATCTTCACAGCATTGATCATTCTGTGTATGTGGTGCATGTGTGCATGTGTGAGAGAAAGAAAGAAGGATAGAGACAGAACATGTTTATTTTCCCCCTGGTACAATATATCTCCTTGATATCAGAGATTTTGACTCATCTATATTTCTCACTTCTGGGACAATAGGTGGCATGTATTATTTGTGGAATAAATGAATGAATTTATTCATTCATTTATTTATAGGTTTATATTTTATACCCTCTTAGGACTGATATGTCTATCAATATGTAGCCTCTGCTTTTATCTCTACCAATGTATTTCCCTTTAAATGAAACTTATATAGCTACTATAAACATTTATTTTTGTTTATAATCTGATTTCATCTATTTTGATTCATTATTTTTAAAGTATATGCATGTAATACCTTTTAAGTAATAACAAGTAATTGGCTATTTTTCTTGGATTATTTGCTAGCTGGTTTTTATTACTTTATTTTTTAATTGGAGGAAATTTGCTTTACAATGTTGTGTTGGTTTCTGCTGTACAACAGTGCAAACTAGTCATAATTATGCATATATAATCTGTCTCTTGAGCCTTCCTCCCTTCTCCCTTCCTATTGCCTAGGTCATCACAGAATTCCAGGCTGGGCTCCTTGTGTTATATAACAACATCTCACCAGCTACCTGTTTTACACACGGTAGGGTATATATGTCAATGCTACTTTCTCTGTCCATTCCACTCTTTCCTTCCTTTAGTATGTCCACAAGTCCATTCTCTATACCCATGTCTTCATTCCTTCCCTTCAAATAGGCTCATCAGTACCATTTTCTAGATTCTACATATATGTGTTAATATACTATATTTATTTTACACTTTCTAACTTACTTCATTCTGTATAACAGACACTAGTTTCATCCACCTCACTAGAATTAACTTAAATTCCTTCTTTTTATGGCTAAGTAATAATCCATTATGTGTATATATATATATATATATATAGAGAGAGAGAGAGAGAGAGAGAGAGATTCCCTGGTAGCTCAGCTGGTCAAGAATTTGCCTGCAATGCAGGAGACCTGGTTCAATTCCTGGGTTTGGAAGATCCCCTGGAGAAGGGATAGGCTACCCATTCCAGTATTCTAGGGCTTCCCTGGTGGATCAGATGCTAAAGAATAAGCCTGCAATGTGGAATACTTGGGTTTGATTGCTGGGTTGGAAAGATCCTGTGGAGGAAGGCGTGACAACCCACTCCAATATTCTTGCTTGGAGAATCCCCATGGACAAAGGAGCCTGGTGGGCTATAGTCCATGGGGTCACAAAGAGTCAAACACAACTGAGTGACTAAGCATAGCGCACACACACACACACACACATACATATATATACAAATATATACCACATCTTCTTTATCCATTCATCTGTTGATGGACATCTTGGTTGCATCAATGTCCTAGATATCGTAAACAGTGCTGTGATGAGCATGGGGTACATGTGTCTTTTTCAGTTATGGTTTTCTCAGGGTATATGCCCAGTAGTAGGATTACTGTGTCATATGGTAGTTTTATTCCTAGTTTTTTTTTTTTAAAGACTCTCCATACTATTCTCCACAGTGGCTGTATCAATTTACAGTCCCATCAACAGTAGAAGAGGGTTCACTTTTCTCCCCTTCTTCTCTAGTATTTATTGTTTGTAGTTTTGTTGTTGCTTTTTTTTTTGGATGATAGCCATTCTGACTGGTGAGAGATGAAACCTCATCATGGTAGCTTTATAGAATTGGGTGGGGATGGTTCCTTCCTCTGTAATTTTTTTTTTTTTTTGGAAGCATTTGAGAAGTGTAAGTGTCAACTCTTCTCTAAATGTTTTAATAATAATACTCATCTGAAGAACCATCTGGTCCTGTACTTTTGTTTGTCGGAAGATTTTAAATCATAGTTTCAATTTCATTACTTATGTTTGATCCATTTATGTTTTCTATTTCTTCATGGTTCAATCTTTGAAGCTTGTATCTCTCTAAGAATTTGTCCACTTCTTCTAGATTGTCCCTTTTATTAATACATAGTAAAAAAGTATCTTATGATCTTTGTGTTTCTATGGTGTCAGTTGTAATTTCTAATTTTTCATTTTAATTGTATTGATCTGAATCCTCTCCCTTGTTTCTTGATGAGTCTGGCAAAAGGCTTATTGATTTTGATTATCTTCTCAAAAAAAAAAAAAAACAGCTTTTAGTTGCATTATTCCTTCCTATTGTTTTTTTTTTTTCATTTCTATTTCATTTCTGCTCTGGTTTATAAGATTTCTTTCCTTCTGCTAAGTTTGGATTTTGTTTGCTCTTCTTTTTCTAGTTTCTTTGGGTATAATGCTAAGTTGTTTATTTGGGTTTTTTGTTTATTTGTTTCTTTGCTTTTTCTCAAGGCAGGATTGCATTGCTATAAACTGCTCTCTTAGAACTGATGTTTCTGCATTCTGTAGGACTTTGATCATCGTGCTTTTGTTATCGTCATTTCTAGGTATTTTTTTTTTTTTTCTTCTTTAAGTTACTCAGTCCCTTGGTTATTTAGCAGCATCAAAAAAACATGTGTTTTTGTTTTTTACAATTTTTTTCCTCATAATTGATATCTTATCTCATAACATTGTGGTCAGAAAAAATGCTTGATACAATTTCACTTTTCTTAAATTCATCGTCTTGAATTGTGACTCAAGAGGTGATTTATCCTGGAATGTTCCATGTGCACTTAAGAAGAAAGTTATTTGTTACCTTTCCTTTGTTACTTTTAACACTTTTTCTTTAAATTTAATTTTTGTTAGTTTGAATAATATGTGTCACAGCATACTTGGGTTTACCCTTTATGTACTCTCTGCCCTTCCTGAACTTAGATGGCTATTTTCTTTCTTACGTTGAAGGACTTTTTGGCAACAACCTCTTCAAATATTTTCACAGATACATTCTCTTTCTCTTCTTCTTAGACCACTATAATTTAAATGTGGGTTCATTTAATGTTGTGCCAGTGGTCTCTAAGACTGTAATCATTTCCTTCTATTCTTTTTTTTTCCCCTTTATTCTGCTCCATGGCAGTTATTTCCACCATTATGTCTTCCAGCTCAGTTATTTAGACTTCTCCCTCAGTTATTCTGCTATTGATTCCTTCTAGTGTACTTTTCATTCCTGTTTTTGTATTTTTCATCACTAAATAAAATATTTGCTATTTTAGGTCCTTGTTAAACTTTTCTTATATTTTCTTAATTTATGGTTTCATTCTATTTCCAAGATGTTAGATTATCTTTACTATGATTCTGAATTTTTTTTTCATGTAGATTTCCTATTTCCTCTTTATTTATTTGGTCTTATAGGATTTTACCTTGCTCCCTCACCTGTAACCTAGCTTTTTGTCCTCTAATTTTTGTGGGAAGTGATTTCAGTGACTATTTTATTTTCATTAATTCTAGATTTTCTTCAGTGAATGTTTATTGTTTTAGTAATAATATTAAAGAGACACAACTAATAAAATGTCACTGGCATACTAGGAAAATATCTATAAGTAAAAGATACATATCATTTTTAAATAGAATTTCTTTTTTTTTTTATTGTTTTTGCCATACAATGTCATGATATCACCATGGGTTTACATATGCTCCCCCTCAAGAACCCCCCTCCCTCCTCCCTCCCTCCTCCCTCCCTCCCCCCCGGGGAAATCTCGCAGCACCAGCCCCGAGCATCAATCCTGGGCTGGCGATTGATTAGACATATGATAATTAACTTGTTTCAATGTCCTTCTCCCATATCATCCCACCCTTACCCTCATCCCCAAAGTCCACGAGTCTATTATTTCTTATGGCATAAAAATCCCTTGTGTTACTGAGAAAAATATAAGTACCAAAACAGAAAGAATCATGAATGATCTGGTAAAGTTAAGGAGAGAAAAGCCTTATAACATATTTCCAAGTAGGTATATTACAATGCCATACCAATTCTGAAGTACAGTTTGCTGTTGTGTTTTTAAAAAGTACATCACGTTTAATCAAATCATCGTCTCAATGATTTATGGGATTATTTTTGGAAACTTGATAACAATTTCTCCTCTTTTCCAATTTTTCTTGCTTTCTTATTGATCTCAGTTGCAGAGAGTTATTTTCCTATTTTGACATTACTATCTTATCCCTTTTTAATGATTTTCATGGCGTTCTCAAGGCAAGAATATTGAAGTGCTTTGCAATTACCTGTTCCAGTGGACCACATTTTGGTGAGAACATGGAATGACAAACTGGTTCAAAATTGGAAAAGGAGTATATCAAGACTGTACATTTTCACCTTGCTTATTTAACTTATATGCAGAGTACATCATGTGAAATGTTGGGCTAGATGAATCATCAACATTGCTGGGAGAAATATCAGCAACCTCAGGTAATCAGATGATAACACTTTAATGGCAGAAAGTGAAGAGGAACTAAAGAGCCTCTTGATGAAGGTGAAAGAAGAGAGTGAAAAAGCTGGCTTAAAACTCAACATTCAGAAAACTAAGATCATACCATCTGGTCCTGTCAATTCATGGCAAATTGGTGGGGAAAATGAGGTAACTGTCAGATTTCATTTTCTTGGGCTCCAAAATCACTACAGATGGTGACTGCAGCCTTAAAATTAAAAGACATTTGCTCCTTGGAATAATAGCTATGTCAAACCTAAACAGCATATTAAAAAGCAGAGACATTGCTGACAAAGGTCCATTTAGTCAAAGCTATCGTTTTTTCAGTAGTCACGTATGGGTATGAGAGCTGGACCATAAAGAAGGTGGAGTGCCAAAGAACTGATGCTTTTGAACTTTGAGAAGATTCTTGAGAGTCACTTTGACAGCAGGAGATCCAACCAGTCCGTCTTAAAGAAAATCAGTCCTGAACATTCATTGAAAGGACTGATGCGGAAGCTGCATCTCCAAAACTTTGGCCACCTGATATGAAGAGCTGACTCAGTGGAAAAGTTCCTGATACTGTGAAAAATTAAGGACTAGAAGAGAAGTGGCGACAGAGGATGAGATGGTTGCTGGCATCACTGACTCAATGTATATGAGTTTCATCAAACTCAGGGAGATAGTGGTGTATGAGAGAGAAACCTCAGCATGCTGCAGTTAATGGGGTCACAAAAAGTTGGACACGATTTAATGACTGAATAACAATAATAATGTCACACCCATCACATATTATTGATATCATTCATTTCCAAACTTAAAAGTTCATATTATTCATGCTTGATATAAAGTTTTCTACTCTTCATTCACCTTTATTTTGCCTCTGCTCTGTAACAGATATTCACTTTTTAAAATGTAATCTTATTTTAATCAGTTTCTTCTTCATTTGTTTCACTTGAGCCAAAAGTATTTTACCTCATAGCTATTTATCTTTTGATTTTTTCTTTTATATGTGAATAAGCTCTATAAAAAGTTTAATACTTACTAAACCATATGTCTTATCTAAATAATAAACCCACACCTATAGGTATAGATGTTCTGAAAGAATTCCATCTTTTATATATGATCAATAAAGACTATAAATGAAGTGAACAACTGGGAAATTATATAATACTTTCTCTTTGAATCTTGCAGTATATCTCTGAATCCTTCAATGTTACTTATTTTCAAATTGCCTTTATTATTTATCAATGTAGTATAAGTTCATCATTTATAAAATATGAAATAAGCCTAAAAACACTTTCAACTGAAAATACAATTGTAAACCCAACCCCCTATTTCTACTCTAAGTCCTAATTTTCATTTAACCTCTCTATATTGTTCAATTGTTTCTCCATGCAGTTACTTTCTCTTTATTTTTTCCAAACAATGTTTCTGCTGTTATTTTATTACAAATGCTCAAATTGATTTTTTGTATACATATTACAGTTTTTGCCAAATTAAACTCACTAAACATCTAGTGTTTCAGTCTTCCCTGTCACTCTACCATCTACCCAAGGAGATCACCTCACAGTGCTCATTCCTCAACTATCATTTTAAACTTGGCACTATCTTGTCTTGGTTCAGTGCCCAGTTGTAAAGTGGGAATTCTTTTAGCCTCTTTCTAGGGTATAAACCTCTATTTAGGGTATAAATTTGCCCACTTACTTTGCAGAAGCCGGGTCCAAAAGAGGTGTACTGCCACAGTCAATATGTAGGTTTTTAATTAAATCTCCAGCTAAAAATAGGTAGCTTCATTCTGAAGTGGCTTATGCTCCTTGCATATGGAGTATCTTTCATTCAGTTTACCACAGAATGAGCTTATGTGCCCTGCAAATGTAAGAAATGGCATTTTCCTGAATGGCTTTTAATACTTCCATTAAGAAGATCTTCATGTCAATGTATGGCACAACCAACACGATAATGTAAAGAAAATTAATTAATTAATTAAAAAAATAATAAGATCTTGAGATTCCAACTCCTCTGCACTTCGATTTGGGGCAATTCTTTCTTCCCAGTCCCAGCTTTCTGTGATACTTGGTTCTTCCACATAAGATAACTTAAGGGATTCTGTAGAGCACTTTTGCTTTAGTTCATTGTTTTTCACACTACAGGCACCCAGTAATTGCTGCTTAAATCAATTAACACTTCTCTAATTTCCCTTTCAAGTTTTTTTGAAATATCAGATATACTGTTGCTTTTTGTCAATTTTCTTTGTCCCTGGGAATATAAAATCTTCCTTTATTATTGAGTTAAGAAAATATATGCATAATCATCTTCAATCATTCATTTAATTCTTTTCTAATTAAAATTTAGAGAGAATATTATATGTGCTTAAGCGGTTGATTTTTTTGGTCCTGTTTAATCCTGAAATCTGTGTTTTAATTCTCTAGATAGCTTAGGCTAATTTGTTTAGAAATATCAAAAATTACTTTCAGCTCTTAGGCATAGACTCAAGCCCCAGACATATGTAATATTCCACTCTTTGTAGTCCTCAGAGTTTTCTTGTCTTCACTTAGCCCTGTATATCATGGGAGGAGCATATGCTAGTAAAGAAGGCAAATATAGCTCTCTTTTGCCAAGTCAAGTTCGGAAAGAGAGAACAAGAAATGTAAGGAGGACAAAGAAGTAAAGAGTTGTTCATATGGAAAAAAATCTTTGTGCTTTAACCCTAAAAATGATACTGAATTTTTCTCAATATCATTTTTAGTAAATGTAACTTTAAAAACCCTTGGTTTGTATATAAAATTATAAATTCGACTTAAGCCTGATAATATGAAGATATTTTTATTTGCAAGGTTTCCCAGGTGGCACAGTGGTAAAGAATCTGTCTGCCAATGCAGAAGACATGGCTTTGATACCTGAGTCAGGAAGATACCTTGGAAAAGGGAATGGCTGTATTCCATGCCTGGAGAATTCCATGATCAGAGGAGACTGGAAAGCTACAGTGCATGGATCACAAAGAGTCAGAACAACTGAGTACACATCCACATATATTTTCATTTGGCCATAAATATTAATGGAATTATTTAGCCTTTACAATAGTTAGAAATATGCATGAAAGTGAAAGTGTTAGTCGCTCAGTTATGTCCAGCTCTTTGTGACCCCATGAACTTTAGCCTACCAGCCTCCTCTATCCATGAAATTCTTCAGGCAGGAATACTGGAGTGGGTATCCATTTCCTTCTCCAGGGGATCTTCTAGACCCAGGGATTGAACTGGGTCTATCATTACTTTGCCAGCAATGGTCCGTCTAGTCAAGGCTATGGTTTTTCCAGTAGTCATGTATGGATGTGAGAGTTGGACAGTGAAAAAGGCTGAGTGCCGAAGAACTGATGCTTTTGAACTGTGGTGTTGGAGAAGACTCTTGAGAGTCCCTTGGGCTGCAAGGAGATCCAACAAATCCATCCTAAAGGAGATAAGTCCTGGGTGTTCATTGGAAGGACTGATGTTGAAGCTGAAACTCCAATACTTTGGCCACTTCATGCGAAGAGTTGACTCATTGGAAAAGATCCTGATGATGGGAAGGATTGGGGGCAGGAGGAGAAGGGGATGACAAAGGATGAGATTTCTGGATGGCATCACCAACTCGATGGACATGGGTTTGGGTGGACTCTGGGAGTTGTTGATGGACAGAGAGGCCTGGCATGCTGCGATTCATTGGGTTGCAAAGAGTCAGACACGACTGAGCAGCTGAAATGAACTGAAATGAATCATTAAAAATGGCTAATAAATTTATTTACGTAACGAAAGTCAGGAAGTTGCTAAAGATTATTTATAGAATGACCTTACTTCTGAAAATCAAATGGTAAATTCAACAGATGATAGCATAGTAGCAGAAAACTGTCTGAAAAGTAATATATTCAACTTTTCATAGATGATTACTTTGAATAATAGGAATACAGTAGTCCTTCTCAGGGAGAAGGCAATGACAACCCTCTCCAGTACTGTTGCCTGGACGAAGAAGCCTAGTAGGGTGCAGTCCATGCGGTCGCGAAGAGTCGGAGTCGGACACGACGGAGCAACTTCACTTTCATTTTCATGCATTGGAGAAGGGAATGGCAACCCACTCCAGTGTTCTTGCCTGGAGGATCCCAGGGACTGGGCAGCCTGGTGGGCTGCATGTCGCACAGAGTCGGACACGACTGAAGCGAAGCAGCAGCAGCAGCAGCAGCAGTCCTTCTCAATTTTATGCCTCTTTAATGTTCCCATTTTTTTCCATCATGTGATGTAATTAGTTTAATAATGAAAAATTAATTATGTCATATTCATTGAATATTTGCCATTTGCCCAGCATGGCCAGGAGTCAAAGTTGTTATAAAGAAAAATAAGGTACTAATTCTAACTTCATGTAACTTGTAATACCAAGAAAAGATGTATAGACATAAACCACATAATTATATAAGAAAGTATGTGAATAATTGTCTAAATTAGTGATTCTGTTTTAGTTCAATGAGCCAACATTTCAATGTAGGATAGAATAGGGAAATGATTGAACCTGAAATGCATACTGATAGAAGAATTCTATTTGTATAAGTCAGCTAGAGTTCTACAGTACATTAAAGCAGGAGTTATTCAGGCAAGAAAGGTCTAAGTATTTAAGTGAGAAATTAATATTAGCAAACCATTTTAACATCCAGTACTCATAAGTTGAAAATATTTACATTATGAAAAGGCAGTGTTAGCATCATGTCAAATGTTTGTTTACCCTGAAAAGAAGCATATAGAGGAAAAGTTGATCTTGCCCAAGAAAATATGAAAGGCATATGAAGACAAAAAATTTAGTTGTCTTTCAACTCTTCATCTTCTCCCAATGATTACTATATTGGCATAAGTGGTTAGCAGCTATAAGATTTTACTATTAAAGATAAGGTAAAGCAGCCATAAAATGAGGACAGAAATTATTGTGGATTTGTAACTTGAGTTTATTTTTTAATTGAAAATCCACTTTTTTCAGTATATAACCCTAAGGTAACAATATTTTGAGGAGTCTTAGTTATTTTCATTTGTGGCTCTGCAATTTCTGTGTAACTCTTCAATCCAAACATTTGATCCAATATTTCTGCTCCTGTTTCCACTATCAAAATTGTTTTTCCCCCAATGGTGAGAAGAAGGGCCATAATCAAGCAAAAAGAACCAGAACTCAACCTTGACTGCCCATTAAAATCACCAGTGACCTTCACAGGACAATTCTATCAGAATCTATAGGAAACAAGTAAAAAATAGTTTTCCAAAGCCCCACAGGTGATTGCAATGTACAGACAAGGCTGAGTACTACTGAACTTAGTAAACTAGATCACTGAATGAAAAGTGAAGATGAATAAAAAAAAAAAAAAGTAGTTTCCACTGAAATAGAACTCATGGAAAAGTCATATGAGAAATTTAAATGTGAGAAAACATTAAGAATTTTTAAGGAAAATAAATTGATAAAATATTTTTAGACATTATGGTCAAGAATTTTGAATTTAGAAATGTAATAGGCAAAATAGAAATGAGACTATTACTACTAAGAAGCAATTGAATTTTCTCAAATTTCTAGTTGAAGACATATCTTAAGATATATAGTTAAAGTGTAAAAAGGTACAAAAATGTGTGAAAATGTAAGTATCTTGGTATATTCATATAAGCAGTAGCATGAGATGTATAAGCCTTCCATAAAAAGAAAAGTGTGAGGGGAAACTACAATTAGACTCAATAAGTACAGAAAAATATTCATTTTGTAACTAAGAAATTAACTCTGAAGAATGGAATGCCTTCACCAGGCCTGGAAAGGATTATTTTTTTAAAAATTGAAATTAAATATCAATATGAATGATTATCAATAGTGGAAATTGCAAATCCCAAGGTTAAAGAGAATGATCTTACAAGTGAACAACAAATATCTTAACACACACACACAAATTAACAGACTTCTCCTTTGCAAGAAGAGACTATGCAAGACAACAGCATCATATAGAAAAAAAATTAAAGAACCAAGAGACAAGAATCCTATTCCCAGTTAAAATATCACTTATCTGTCAGGAAAAGGCATTGTAATTATACAACTATTCAAAAAAGTTGGCATACACATAATTAATATGAAGGATGAAGGATATATTTTAGGTAATGTTCTAATCAGCAAATTAAAAAAAGCATATTTTTTAAGAAAGAGTAATATTATGGGGAAACAAATAGGAAGATATCTTTAAACTATTAATAAGAATTTTTCATATATATATATATGTAAAAGTTTAATATTATATAATCTAAACCCTGTAGTTGGGAAAAAGAGAATAAAGTAGAGAGAATAGGAATGCATTAATACAGAATTTTAAAAAAAGTTTTAATGTTAGATTGACCTTCCCACAAAAAGGCTGAAATAGCATAATAAAATAAGAAGACTTTATGAAGCTTTATTTAACTTGTCTAAAAACAATAAAACAAGAAATGAGTGCAAGGCACAACAAAATTTTATTTTATTTATTTATTCATTTATTTATTTTACAACAAAATTTTAAATGGTCTAACAATTTTGTTTTGGGTGACCCCAGAAGACAAAATAACCCCCAAGTGATTAAATTCTAGGCTAATTTGTTAAAATACTTTATCGCTTATTGACCTAATATATTGATCAATGGAACAAGTTACCCTAGTGATAATAGGTTAGTCCTACTCTAGAGTTCATGTGGACAATATAGTTTATGATGTCAATGTTGGATCAGGATAGTCCGATGGTATAATATATCAATGGTGTGATATCAATGTATCATTTGTTCCATTATTAAAGTCCTACATAATCTGAATTCAGACTACAGTAGTCTAGATTAATTTCTGTATATTAATTTCTTGCAGTACAAAAGAATAGCTCCACCTGGGAAGACTGAGTTACCTTAATCTCTTTGTTCTACAGACTCATGCTCCTCTTTTTCATTTAAATTGTGTTCCTACTTCCTTACTTGGGAATTCATGATCCACCATCAATTTTCCTGCTCTGGGTATTTATGTATGTGAAGTGAGTTTACTGTAGGCATAACTAGAGGATCTGTGACCCTCCTACCAGACCTGGTGCTCTGTACCAGAGAGAAAGAGCTGGAGGAAAACTAGTGCCTTGCAGAAGAGAAGGAAGTTTTGTCAGTGTTTTATAGTTTTTACTCTACAGGTGATTCCATATTTTCTGTCAGACTTATCTCTATTTCATATTTTGATATTATTTTAAATATTATTTTTAATTCCAATTTTTATTGCTAACTGTAGAAATAAAATTCATTTTTGTATATATGTGGCTTTTCTCAAGAGCTAACTTGAGGAGTAAATTTTGGCCCTTTTGCTTATTCATTTGTTTTATATTTCCTTGTTGTTTTTTTTTTCTTCTGTGATCTTGTTATTATATTTCATCTATTTATGTTATCTTTCTTTTTTATTTTAAGGTTTCTTAAGTGAATGCTGAGTCATTAATTTGAAATCTTTGCTCTTTTTATTATAGTATTAGTGTTCTGTGCTATAAGTTACACTAAATATTGTTTTATCAGAATTTCACATGAAAGAGTACTATAACATAATCTAAATATAATTATGAAATTCTCTATTTCTCCTTGTACTTCTGACATTTGACCTCATGTGTTTGGAAATTGTGTGTATCACGACAAACTGTGGAAATTTTTTCAAGAGATGGGAATACCAGACCACCTGACCTGCCTCCTGATAAAGCTGTATGCAGGTCAAGAAGCAACAGAACTGCACATGGAAAAACAGAGTGGTTCCAAATTGGGGAAGGTGTATGTCAAGGCTGTATATTGTCACCCTGCTTATTTAACTTATATGCAGAGTACATCATTACCTCCACCATAGTTTGGCCTCAGGTTAAATAGCAGGGAGGGAACACAGCCCTGCCCATTAACAGAAAACTAGATTAAAGATTTACTGAGCATGGCCCCACCCATCAGAATAAGACCAGGTTCTCCCTCAGTCAGTCTTTCCCATCAGGAAGCTTCCACAAGCCTCTTATCCTTCTCCATTAGAGGGCAGACAGACTGAAAATGACAATCACAGAAGTTTAGCCAATCTGATCACATGGACCACAGCCTTGTCTAACTCAGTGAAACCATGAGCCATGCCATGTAGGGCCACCCAAGATGGATGGATCATGGTGGAGAGCTCTGACAAAACGTGATCCACTAGAGAAGAGAACGGCAAACCACTTCAGTATTCTTGCCTTGTGAACCTCATGAGTCTGATCCTCATGAACAGTGAAAAGGCAAAAAGATAGGACAGTGAAAGATGAATTCCTCAGGTTGGTAGGTGCCCAATATGCTACTGGAGATCAATGGAGAAATAACTCCAGAAATAATGAAGAGATGGAGCCAAAGCAAAAACAACATGAGTTGTGTATGTGACTGCTAATGGAAGTAAAGTCCGATGCTGTAAAGAGCAATATTACATAGGAACCTGGAATGTTAGGTCCATGAATCAAGGCAAATTGGAAATGGTCAACAGGGGATGGCAAGACTGAACATTGACATTTTAGGAATCAGCAAACTAAAATGGACTGGAATGGGTGGATTTAACTTAGATGACCATTATTTCTACTACTGTAGGCAAGAATCCCTTAGAAGAAATGGAGTAGCCCTCATAGTCAACGAAAGAGTCCAAAATGCAGTACTTGGCTGCAGTCTCAAAAATGACAGAATGATCTCTGTTCGTTTCCAAGGCAAACCATTCATAATCACAGTAATCAAAGTCTATGCCCCGACCAGTAATGTTGAAGAAGCTGAAGTTGAACAGTTCTATGAAAACCTACAAGACCTTCTAGAACCAACACCCAAAAAAAACATGTCCTTTTCATTGTGTGGGGACTGGAATGCAAAAGTAGGAAGTCAAGAAATATCTGGAGTAACAGGCAAATTTGGCCTTGGAATACAGAATGAAGCAGGGGAAAGGCTAACAAGAGTTTTGCCAATAGGAAGCACTGGTCATAGCAAACACCCTTTTCCAACAACACAAAAGAATACTCTACACACAGACATCACCAGATGGTTAATACTAAAATCAGATTGATTATATTCTTTGCAGCCAAATATGGAGAAGCTATATACAGTCAGCAAAAACAAGACAAGGAAGTGACTGTGGCTCAGATCATGAACTCCTTATTGCCAAATTCAGACTTAAATTGAAGAAAGTAGGGAAAACCAATAGACCATTCAAGTATGACCTACGACAAATTCCTTACGATTATACAGTGGAAGTGACAAATAGATTCAAGTGATTAGATCTGATAGACAGAGTGCCTGAAGAACAATGGATCAAGGTTTGTGACATTGTACAGTGTCAAGTGATCAAGACCATCCCCAAGAAAAAGATGCAAAGAGGCAAAATGATTGTCTGAGGAGGTGTTACAAATAGCTGAGAAAAGAAGTGAAAGGCAAAGGAGAAAAGGAAAAATATACTCATTTGAATGCAGAGTTTCCAAGAATAGCAAGAAGAGATAAGAAAGCCTTCCTCAGTGATCGATGCAAATAAAGAGAGGAAAAACAATAAGAAAGGAAAGACAAGAAATCTCTTCAAGAAAATCAGAGTTATCAAGAGAACATTTCATTGAAAGATGAGCACAGAAAAAGACAGAAATGATATGGACCTAACAGAAGCAGGATATATCGCGAAGAGGTGTCAAGAATACACAGAAGAACTATACAAAAACGATCTTCATGACCCAAATAATCACAATGGTGTGATCACTCACCTAGGGCCAGACATCCTGGAATGTGAAGTCAAGTGGGCTTTAGGAAGCATCACCATGAACAAGGCTTGTAGAGGTGATGAAATTCCAGTTGAGCTATTTCAAATCTTGAAAGGTGATGCTGTTGAAGTGCTGCACTCAATATGCCAGCAAATTTGAAAAACTCAGCAGTGGCCACATGACTAGAAATGGGCAGTTTTCATTCCAATCCCAAAGAAAGGAAATGACAAGGAATGCTCAAACTACCACATAATAGCATTCACCTCATACCAGCAAAGTAATGCTCAAAATTCTCCAAGTCAGCCTTCAAGAGTACATGAACAGAGAACTTCCAGATGTTTAAACTGGATTTAGTAAAGGCAGAGAAACCAGAGATCAAATGTCAACATCCAATAGATCATCAAAAAAGCAAGAGAGTTCCAGAAAAACATCTATTTCTGCTTTAGTGACAATGCCAAAGCCTTTGACTGTGTGGATCACAACAAACGTGGAAAATTCTGAGAGAGATAGGAATACCAGACCACCTGACCTGACTCCTGAGAAACCTGTATGCAGGTCAGGAACCAACATTTAGAATTGGGTATGGAACAAAAGGCTGGCCCCAAATCAAGAAAGTAGTACATCAAAGCTGAATATTGTCACCCTGCTTATTTAACTTATATGCAGAATACATCATGAGAAATGCTGGCTTGGATGAAGCACAATTGGAATCAAGATTGCTGGGAAAAATATCAATAACCTCAGATGAAGTTATTGTCATCTGTCTTTTGCAGATGACACCACCCTTATGCCAGAAAGTGAAGAAGAACTAAAGAGCCTCAATAAAAGTGAAAAAGGAGAGTGAAAAAATTGGCTTTAAGCTCAACATTCAGAAAACTAAGAGCATGGCATCCAGTCACATCACTTCAAGGCAAATAGGTGGGAAAACAATGGAAATGGTGAAAGACTTTATTTTGGGGGGTTCCAAAGTCACTGCAGACAGTGACTGCAGCCATGAAATTAAAAGACACTTACTCCTTGGAAGAAACGTTATGACGAAACTAGACAGTATATTGAAAAGGAGAGACAATTACTTTGCCAAAAAAAGGTCCATTTAGTCAAAGCTATAGGTTTTCAGTAGTCATGTATGGATGTGAAAGTTGGACTGTAAAGAAAGCTGAGTGCTAAAGAATTGATGCTTTTGAATTGCAGTGTTGAAGACTCTTGAGAGTCTCTTGGACTCCAAGGAGATCCAACCAGTCCATTCTAAGGGAAATCAGTTCTGAATATTCATTGGAAGGACTGATGCTGAAGCTGAAGCTCCAATACTTTGGCCACCTAATTCAAAGAAGTGATTCATTTGAGAAGACTCTGATGCTGAGGATGATTGAAGGCAGAAGAAGGAGATGACAGAGGATGAGATGGTTGAATGGCATCACTGACTCGATGGACATCAGTTTTACTAAACTCTGGGAGTTGGTGATGGACATGGAGGCCTGGTGTACTGCAGTCCATTGTGTTGCAAAGAGTTGGACATGACTGAGTGACTGAATGGAACTGAACTGCACTCTTTTATGCATAGTAGTAAGACCGAGCATTTATTTATTAGATTATTGGTATTTTGGGTTTCTTCTGTGAACTGCACATTCTTATACCTCTTATCCATTGTAACTTTCCTTCTTTAGTTGTGGCTGATATGAGATGTGCACAACAGGGGATTCTGGGCACATGGTATATGGAAGGAAATCCTTGTCTTCATCTTGAGATCCCTCTATAAATCTTTAATTTGTCAGAGCATAGATGCTGGGAAAGACTGAGGGCAAGAGGAAAAGAGGGCAAAAATGGATGAGATAGTTGGATGGTATCTTTGAGTCAATGGACATGAGTTTGAGCAAATTTCAAGAGATAGTGAAGACTGATGTGCTGCAATCCATGGGGTTGCAAAGAGTTGGACATGACTGTGTGACTGAACAACAAGAGAAAGTTTATTAAATGTTACCTTTGCTTCTCTTTCTCCATATTCCCAAAGAGCTTCAACTAAGTTTCTATATGCTCTACTGTATAAATTAGAAACTTAAGTTAGTTTTGCCAAATATATGGGTGATCTCTTTCTACCAATCTGAACCTCTCTTGTGATACTCCAAAAATCTTAATCTAAAGAAGCAAGAATATAAGAAGGTTGATGTTTATTTAAATAAAATGACTACAATTTTACTTTTTGACTCCTATTTAAAAAATTCCAATCAAGAAAATGTGTGCTTCAAAAACAACCTTTTTCATGTGTAATGAAAAGAAGCAAGATTCAAAGGAGACAAGCACTTTATTCTAACACCTGATATTCACCACTACTTGAAGTTCAAATAGGAGGACTAAACCCAACGGGTTGTTTCACATTCTGTTCCTGTTTTTGTAGTTTAGAAACTACTTTGCTGAGAATGCTTATGAGCCTGGAAGACTCTTTAAACCAAATTACAAAATTATAGCAAAGAAAATGATAATCAGAGTAACAACAAAACTGCCTTTTGCATACTCTGACTTCTCTACTAGAAAAATAAAGATATGGAAATATAGTTTTTCATTGATAAAAACTGTAAAATTTTATTCTGAGAAGTATTCAGTTAAATCAGTGAAGCATGAACCTCAATCAAATATAGTGAGCTGGGAAACATACACAATTAAATTCCATCAGCAAAGTTTGTTTCTTGAGTTGTAGAACAATCTAAAATTATGAGTAAACCATCATCAACAAAATTATGCAACATTTTAATCAATTATGCCCTGAAAGGTCTTGACAAGTAAGTAGTCAAATCAGTAAAATCTGCTACTCATTCATAAGACAGTGCATCCTGATCATTGCATTATGGTGTTCTATCACCAATGGGTAAATGCACGCTTACATTCAATACAATATTTTTTTTCATTTTTGTACAGATTCAAAATCCTAACCTAACAACCATGCCTACAAAGATCATGCTACATATATATTTCTTCCCCACATACAAACCGGATACATCTCAAAGTTCATCATTAATTATATCTGGGACCCAGATAATACAGGAAAAGATACTAAAGTAAATACTAAATGTAAATATAGCCTTGATTTCTGCAGACAGTCTATGAGCCAGAAGAAAAGTAAACTCATTCTGCACTTTGTAGGTATTTCAGCCACACATAGTTTCCAGATTCTGTTCTTTAGCTGGATATACAAATGACTCCACTATGATCCCACTAATTTGCAGAGAATAGATTCAAGGTTGTCTTTGTGTGTGTGTGTTTTAATTAAGAAAAGAAGATCTTATTCATGATTTTAGATAAAGGGCTTAGGGCACAATACTAACTTTCTTCAGTTTTCAATGTAAAGTGAATTTTTTCATCTAATTGGAGTCCTTATAACAGAAAAATTACAAATGTGAGGAGGTGAGTACTAATCTTTTTTCACTCTTGTTGCTTTTTGTTCCTCCATTCTGGCTAGCTTTTAAAATTAGTGTTCTTTTTTCAGGTTTCTAATTTAGATGGTAAACATAGGTCACTCTTCTATACTTATGATTCATCACTCAAGTACATAACTCACAAATATACACACCCACATGCCTGAACACACACTTGTCATGATGGATCAACTTCCAAAAATGTCAACAATGTGATTGGAGTTATGAATCATCTGTATGTGAAAGGCCTTTAATATTAAAATAACATGCACTGTAGGTTGTAGTTAGGTGCCAAGTCACCCACAGATTCTCATTCAAAAAGAGTGAAAACAAGATAGAAGAATGAAAGAAGTAAATGTATGATGATATAATAAGATCAAAATGTGGCAATGAGGGGGTATAGTGGGGATGGATAAATAAAAATGTGTAAAATTACATCCAAGTACTCTATACAACATTTTGACCTAAACCATAATAAACTTTTGCATATATCCTTAAGTCCCACCTTCCTAAATGCTGTAGTAATGAGCCATCCCAGAAATTAATTGCCAAATTAAGGTGATCTTTATAGGATGACCTCATGCCCTGCAGGAAGCAATTGCACTGGAAATATGTCAAAATGAAGAATGTCTCACTTGTAAATATTGAAGGTAAAAGGTAGTGGTATAGATGGTGGAAAAGCAATGTAACAACCTTCTTGGCTTCTCTGGATATAAGTGATTACTTTATCTAATACATATTGAGTCAAAGAAAATTAGGAATCTTAACACAGGGATAGTTTATACAACAGAGAGGGTGCCTACTGTTATTTACATTGTGTGTCAGGTCCTGCGAATTTAAGATGGGTGATCTAATATAGCATAGTCCTTCAGGGAAAGTCTATCTCTAAGCAAAGAGTGGCATATGAGGTAAAAAGTATAATTGGGAACTGAGAAGTTAATTGTTTTCTGGAGCTGAAAGATTTGAGATAAATTTAGTGTGAATCATGAAACAGTTTGAGTATAATAACAAGAAGCCTAATTTATTTCAAACAAAGTGAATAACATTTGCAGAGACACAGATTATAAACCTATGTGAAATGTTGAGGAACAGAGATTTAGTTAATGTGGATGGAGATTGATTATAACTAAAACTTCTCTATGGAAGCTGATTATGAAAAATTCTGTATGTTATATTTGAAGGTTTTATAATTGGAAGGAAAATCATGCATTTAAGATTTTGAGAAAAAGTTGGGGGGAAGTGTGTGGGATATTGTGCCTTCAAGCATCAGTGTTCACCTACAACTATATGCTCTAGTTATTATTGTTATTTAATAGCTAAGTCATGTCTGACTCTTTACAACCCCACGGATTGCAGCATGCCAGGCATCAGTCTCCTTCACTATCTCCTGGAGTTTGCCCAAACTCATATTCATTGACTTGGTGATGTTATCCAAATAACTGATCTTCTGTCACCCCCTTCTCTTCCTGCCCTCAGTCTTTCACAGCATCAAGATATTTTCCAATGAGTTGGCTCTTTGCATCAGGTGGCCAAACTATTGGAGCTTCGGCTTCAGGATCAGTCTTTCCAGGGAATATTCACTACTGATTTCCTTTGGAATTGACTGGTTTAATCTCCTTGCTGTCCAAGGTATTCTCAAAATCTTCTCCAGCACCACATTACCAAAGCATCAATTCTTCAGTACTCAGCCTTATTTATGATTCAACTCTTATATCAGTACATGACTACTGGAAAAAACATAGCTTTGACTATATGGACCTTAGTCAGCAAAAGTGATATCTCTGCTTTTAAATGTGCTGTCTAGGTTTGTCATAGCTTTTCTTCCAAGGAGCAAGAGTCTTTCAATTTCATGGCTGAATTTACCATCTGCAGTGATTTGGAACCCAAGGGGGAAAAAAAAAATCTATCTCTGTTTCCACTTTTTCTCCTTCTATTTGCCATGAAATGATGAAACCGGATGTCATGATCTTAGTTATTTGAATGCTAAGTTTTAAGCCAGCTTTTTCACTCTCCTCTTTCAACCTCATCGAGAGACATTTTAGTTCCTCTTCTCTTTCTGTCATTAGAGTGGTATCATCTGTATATCTGAGATTGTTGGTATTTCTCCTGGTATTCTTGATTCTCAACTTATGATTCATTCAACACAGCATTTCACATGATGTACTCCGCATGTAAGTTAAATAATCAGGGTGACAATATACATCCTTCACATACTCCTTTCCCAATTTTGAACCAGTCCATTGTTCCATGTCTGATTCTAATTGTTGCTTCAACACCTGCATATATGTTTCTCAGGAGACATGTAAGATAGTCTGGCATTCCCTTAATTTAAGAGAGCTTCTTTTTATTTTTAGGTAGGATTCATTAAAATAAAAATACTCTGATACTGGGAGAGACTGAAGGCAAAAGTAGAAGTAGGTGGGGGACAGAGGCTGAGCTGGTTAGATAGAATCACTGACTCAACGGACTTGAATCTCAGCAAACTCTGAGAGGTAGAGGACAGAGAAACCTGACATGCTGCGTCCATTGGGTTGCAAAGGGTCAGACATGACTTAGTGACTGAACAAGTGTTTTTAATACAAATGTGTTTCTACAGTTGCCTAACTTTTGTTATCTATCCAAACAGCATTTGTTTTCTTCTCCTTTATCAATATAAGATAATGAATTATATTTCCTAATATTAAATGATCCTTCCATTTGTAGAAGAACCTTAATTGACCATGATTATATATACATATATTTATATTTTCTACTCACCTAAACTCAATGTGCTGGAGAAGGAAATGGCAACCCCCTCCAGTATTCTTGCCTGGAGAATCCCATGGACAGAGGAGCCTGGTGGGCTACAGTCCATGGGGTTGCAAAGAGTGGGACACATCTAAGGGACTAACAAACTCAATGTTCTGGTCCTTTATTTTGGATGCTTAATCCTATGGGTGAAAGACACTTCTATTTTTTAACTAATATTCATTTTCTCGTTATTCTGTTTAGTAAAAACTGAATGTTTTACCTAAGGATATAGCTCATGGCTTCAGACTACATGTCTCAGCTTTTTGCATAACTAATAAGGTCAGGTGACCTTGTTTTAGTCAATGTTAGATGGCAAGAAGAGGTATGCAGGGCTTGCAAATAATGTGCCATAAAGGAAGCAGCTAACTCTCCATGATTTTATCTTTATTTTATCTAATTTGAAATTTGAAGATGGTGGCTGTGATGATTCACTATTGATCATAGATTTTACAAAACTTTGGGCATAGTTTAAAAAAAAGTAACTTAAGCCTCTGGATAACCTAGTGAGTTAGAGACACACTATTCCCTTCCACGGGGGGGGGACTAAGATGGCGGAGGAATAGGATGGGGAGACCACACTCTCCCCAATAAATACACCAAAAGAACTTTTAAAGGCCGCGCAAACTCCATAAAACAGGATCTAAATGCTGGCAGAGGACATCGGGCATCTGAAGGGACGGCCCATTGCTGACGAGAGGAGGTAGGACAAAAGAAAAAAAGAGAGAAAAAAGTAAAGGGAGAGACAAAGAGTTGGGGGTGGGGATCCATCCCGGAAGGGGAGTCTGGAATAAAGAGGGAAAAAAAAAGAGGAGAAAGGTTTCTGAATACCAGGGAGCATTCTCTTGGGCGGATATGTGGTGAATCTTGGAGAGCAAGATAGCCTGGAGTAAAAGCAGATTAATAATTAAGCCCTGCAAGCTACGTCTCTGGCTGCAAGGCACAGCGGAGCTGCGGTGGCCCGGATGCCCCACCCCCCACTAGCCAAAGCGGACTGCTCAAGGAGGGGCGGGCCGCGCGCTCAGGGAACGGAGCAGCCTGAGGGACCCAACCCAGGGGGCTAACCGGAGATAGACTGAGAAGTAGCTTTCCCCAGGAAGAGCCCCCCTGCCAGGCCCACGCACAGAACAAAGGGCGGTGCAGAGTCGGCAGAGAGGCAGCTGGCCGGGTGGCACAGAGTAAAGGGTGGTGCGGAGTCGGCAGAGAGGAGGCCGGCAGGGGGGAGCTGGGCGCCTGCGGGCTGCAGACAGGCCCAACCCCCGCCCGAGAGCAGCGGGCATAACCCAGCCCCGGGGAGGCTTCTGCGGCCAAATTTTGAGCAGAGCTAGGTGCTAACCAAGACTTCTGGGGATTCTGGATGGATCTGCACTCTACACACCTAAGAAGATGTGCTTAGCTGCACGTCGAGAAAACCGAGCGGTTGGGCTGGGGGAGGGGAGAAGCCGCACTCCCCAACTGCGCCGGGCGGACAACAGAGAGCCTGAGCAGAGGGGGCGGGGGAAGCCCTCTCACCAGGAGCAGGGCAAACTCCAAAGCGCTGAATAGACACTTAAAAGACCAGCAGACAGAAGACGCTTAAGCTAGCAGAGCCAACAGCTTTGGAACTGACAGGAGAAGCAGATTAAATCCCGGTCGGTAGCACAGACTGCATAGAAAGGAGTCTATAGACTGCGAGAAGTACAAGTTGGACCAAGGAATTATCTGAAAATGAACTGACCCCTCGCTGTACGCATCAGCACCAGAGAAAGCCTTAGTTATAACTGTACTAGGAACATCTTTTAAATTTTTAAAACTTTTTTATACTTTTTTTTAAAGAATTTTTAAGTCCCCTATAACCTTGTTATTTTCTTTTTTTTCTTTCTTTCTTTTCCTTTATTTTTATTTTCCCTTTTTTAAAAATCTCCTCTTTCTCCCTTATTGTATTCTCCATCCTATCTCCTTTCTTACCTTTTATATCTCCACTTTATTCCCCTTTTTTAATTTTTTTAATTGATTGTTTTTTATTTTCTTCTTTATCATTCTTTCTTTCTTTTTTTCGTAATAGTATTTTTGAGAATCCAGTCTTTACTCTAGATTTTTAATCTTTGCTTATTAGTATTTGGTATCACCTTTGTACCTTTAAAGATCCAAGCTCCAGTACCCATTGTTACCTGGGAGTGAGATCATTGGCTTGACTGCTCTCTCCCCATTCTTGT
Source organism: Antilocapra americana (assembly GCA_007570785.1). Taxonomy (NCBI): domain Eukaryota; kingdom Metazoa; phylum Chordata; class Mammalia; order Artiodactyla; family Antilocapridae; genus Antilocapra; species Antilocapra americana. The sequence continues at coordinate 16,327,668 of ML662449.1, read as the reverse complement.
CTCTCCTTTTTTTTTTTCTCTCTCTCTTTTCTTCTCCTACCAAGACACCTTCAACGTCCCCTTCCCCTGTATAATCTCTACCCAACTCTGGGACTCTGCTTGAGTGTTACGAGCTGTGAAGAACACTGAAATAACGGACCACTGGCTGGATCTGTCTCTATCCATCTGACTCTCTCTTTTCTCTCTCTGGTCAATTCTGTCTCCTTCCACCCTCTTCATATTTCGGTATAACTCTGTGAACATCTCCAAGGGATCCAGGCTGTGGAGGGCACACAGGGGAGCAATCACTGGCCACTTCACTCCCTCACCATCTGATTCCTCTCTTCTCCTTCTGGTTCATGCCATGTAACTCTGTGTACCCGACAGGGTGTCCCTCACTGTGAAGAAACTTCTCATCACTAAACTAGAGGTTCTGCCACCATCAGTGCAGAGATAAAAGAGTCCTGAAGCTACTGGAAGACAGGAGGCTAAACCCAGACCCTGAGCATTCCAGAAAACTCCTGGATCCAAGAGTTAATTAATCGATAGGAACTCATCAAACTCCTCCATACCAAAACTGAAACTAACCAACCCCCAAGGGCCAACAAGCTCCAGAGTAAGATATACCAAGCAAATTCTCCAGCAACGCAGGAACACTGCCTGGAGCTTCAATACACAGGTTGCCCAAGGTCACACCAAGTCCACCGACACCTCAAATCTCTTTACTGGACACTCCATTGTTAGTTACAGTGAGGAAACCCAGATCCACCCACCAGAACACCACACAAGCCTTCCCATCCAGGAAACTTCTACAAACCACACATCCAACCCCTCCCATAGTGAGGAACCCCCACAATAAAGGGGCAACACAGCAAGATAAACAAGATGAAAAGGCAGAGAAATACCCAGCAAGTAAAGGAACAGGATAAATATCCCCTAGACCAAACAAAAGACGAAGAGATAGGATGTCTACCTGACAAAGAATTCCGAATAATGATAGTGAAAATGATCCAAAACCTGGAAAATAAGTTGGAGCTGCAGTTCAGTAACCTGCAGGCAAGGATTGAGAAGATGCAGGTAAGCTTTAACAAGGACTTAGAAGAAATGAAAAAGAGTCAAAATACAATAAATAATGCAATAAATGAGATAAAAAAACACCCTGGAGGGAACCAACAGTAGAATAACAGAGATAGAAGACAGGATAAGTGAGGTAGAAGACAGAATGGCAGAAATAAATGAAACAGAAAGGAAAAATGAAAAAAGAATTAAAAGAAATGAGGACAATCTTAGAGACCTCTGGGACAATATTAAACGCACCAATATTCGAATCATAGGAGTCCCAGAAGAAGAAGACAAAAAGAAAGACCATCGGAAATTTCTTGAAGAGATAATTGTTGAAAATTTCCCTAAATTGGGGAAGCAAATAGCCACTCAGGTCCAAGAAACACAGAGAGTCCCAAATAGAATGAACCCCAAGCAGAACACCCCAAGACACATATTAATCAAATTGGCAAATATCAAATACAAAGACCAAATATTAAAAGCAGCAAGGGAGAAGCAAAAAATAACTCACAAGGGGAATCCCATAAGGATAACAGCTGATCTGTCAATAGAAACGCTTCAGGCCAGAAGGGAATGGCAGAGCATTCTTAAAGTCATGGAAGAAAACAATCTACAACCCCGATTACTGTACCCAGCAAGGATCTCATTCCAATTTGAAGGAGAATTCAAAAGTTTTTCAGACAAGCAGAAACTGAGAGAATTCAGCAACACCAAACCAGCCCTCCAACGAATGCTAAAGGATCTTGTCTAGATAGGAAACACAAATGGGGTAGATAATCTCGAACCCAAAACAATAAAATAAATGGCAGCGGGATCATACTTATCAATAATTACATTAAATGTAAATGGGCTGAATGCCCCAACCAAAAGACAAAGATTGGCTGATTGGATACAGAAACAAGATCCCTATATATGTTGTCTACAAGAGACCCACCTCAAACCTAGGGACACATATAGACTGAAAGTTAAAGGCTGGAAAAAAGATATTCCATGCAAATAAAGACCAAAAGAAAGCAGGAGTGGCAATACTCATATCAGATAAAGTAGACTTTAAAATAAAGGCAGTGAAAAGAGATAAAGATGGACATTACATAATGATCAAAGGATCAATCCAAGAAGAAGAAATAACAATTATAAATATTTATGCACCCAACATAGGAGCACCACAATATGTAAGGCAAATGCTAACAAGTATGAAAGGGGAAATTAACAACAACACAATAATAGTGGGAGACTTTAATACACCACTCACACCAATGGATAGATCAACTAGACAGAAAAGTAACAAGGAAATTCAAACTTTAAATGAAACAATAGACCAACTAGACCTAATTGATATCTATAGGTCATTCCACCCCAAAACAAGGAATTTCACCTTTTTCTCAAGCGCACACGGGAACTTCTCCAGGATAGATCACATCCTGGGTCATAAATCTAACCTTGATAAATCCCTTCCACAGCCTACATACTGAAATTTTATCTAAGAGAGAAGGAAAAATTACAAGAGTTATTACACTCTATCTCTCTTTTATAGTAATTTACATGCCATACAAATTATCTGCCTCTTAAAAGTTTGATAAAATTCATCTATTAAATAATCTAGAACTAATATAGAAACAGATGTCCATTCACTTTCCTTTAAAAATAATTTAATTAAAATTTGAAGCAATAAAAAGAATATGTATAATGCATGTGAATTTTATACTAAATAACAGTAACTATGCATCTAGGGCTTAATTCTCAAAGTCCATTTTGTCATGTTCTCTCCAGTCACATCTCTTCCTGACTTCCCCTATACTCAGGGCAACAAGACTCCTACTTGAAATTATATATTATTCTTTTATTTACCCTTGAGCAATCAGGTAATATATATTAATATTTTTTCAAAAATAGATACCATTTAAATTTTCATGCTTCAGAAATTTGTTTAAAATAAATCTGGGTGAATGTTCTATAGCAGTATCTTTTTATTACTTTATATTTGTTTTTGTACATATAAATATATATGTGTGTTTATGTTCATTATTTTATTATTATGAACAAGTTCATTTAAATTTATATGTGCCAATGTAGTTCCTTTACTTTTAGTCTCATACTGTGTGAGAATTCTGCACTTTGAAATTTTTCCCACACATTTGCTCTAATAGATACTGCTGTTTTGAAAACACATAAACAAGTGTTTCCAAAGAGTATATTCATAAAAGCGATATTCCCAAGTAATTGAAAATGCACACATTTTGCTTCATTAAGTAATGTCAAATTCTTTTCCAAACTGTTAAGGAGCAATTTATAGTTCCAACAGTCAAAGTGTTTACATATTATATAGACCATTGCTTGACATTCATTGTCCAACTCTTTAATATTTGTCTGGTGAGTACAAATATTATCCTTTTTCTTTCTTTCTTTCCTATTTATATTTATTTGTATGCTAATTAATGTTAATCCATTTTAACATATTTATTGTCATTTTATTTGTCTTTCTGTAAAGCACACATTCAAGTTATTTTGTCCTATTTTCAAGCATTTTTAAATTGTGTGGACATATATCTTTATCATGTTTATGTATTGCTACATTTTATCAGTGTAAATTTCTCTTTTTACTTTTAATGTCTAAAGAGTTAATTTTAATATAATTGTATTTACCTGTCATTGCCTTTATGGCCTGGACTTATGTCTTCTATGGAAAAATTCATATCCTCCTCTATTTTGAGGATTGCAACAGTTTTACTCTGGCTTCTGAGAATGTTGGTAGGTGACATGTGACACAGTAAACTCTCATTGCTCATAACTCCCCACATACACACACACACACCTTGCCTGGAGTTTGTTGTTGGCTGAAGAATATCACCTTTACAAAAGTTCTTTCTCTTCTCCAGAGGGGTATTGTGTACAATGACTGATCAATGAGGAGTCAGAGATGTGTGACCTCCTGTCCCACATTCGGACAATACGATATGGTAGGGTCATCCCTGTCCCACAGTTTTGCACTCACCATGCTGAACATTTGCATCCAGTGTGACAGGTGGGTGTGGGGGCCGGTGGCACTGCACCAATGGACTTTAGCAGCTTGGAAGTGAACGAAACCTAAACAACTCTCCCAGTAATGGGATTTTGGCTTTCCTTTGTTTTCATTTATGCCCACAATCCTCACATTTCAAATATTTTTTAAGTTATCATGATAACACATATAGCCCAAGAATATATAAATATGGTTTTTTCTTTTGTTTGCTTACATTAACCTAAATTAAATTTTGGTTTTCACACATTAAGAAAATCACTGGTCATCATCTACAATAAATTCCACATTAAATGCAAGGCTTTTGGAGATGTGATCAATTGAAATAATTAGCATTAAAAAACTTTGTCTGACTTAATGAAACTATGAACCCTGCCACATAGAGCCAGCCAAGACCAACAGGTCTTGGTGAAGAATTCTGACAATGCATGGTCCACAGGAGAAGGGAAAAGCAAACCACTTCAACACTCTTGCCTTGAGAATACCATGATCAGTATGAAAAAATAAAAATATATGACACTGAAAAATGAACCCCACAGGTCAGTAGGGTATGCGCTATTGGAGAAGAACAGAGAAATAGCTCCATAAGGAATGAAAAGGTTGAGCTAAAGTAGAAATGACACACAATTATGGCTATGTATGATAGTTAAAGTAAAGTTCTATGCTGTAAGGCACGTATTGCATAGGGACCTGGAATGTTGTTACGTCCATGAATCAAGGTAAATTGAAAGTGGTCAAACAGGAGATAGTAAGGTCGGACATCATTTTAGGAATCAGTTAGCTAAAATGGATAGGAATGGGCAAATTTAATTCAATGACCATTTTATCTACTACTGTGGGCAAGAATTCCTTAGAAGAAATGGAGTAGCCCTCATAGTCAACAAAAGAGTTTGAAATGCAGTACTTGCATGCATTCTCAGATGAGAATGACAGATAATCTCAGTTCATTTCCAAGACAAATCATTCAATATCACAGTAACCCAAGTCTATGCCCCAGTCTCTAATGCCAAAAAGGGTGAAGCTGAATGGTTCTATGAAGATCTGCAAGGCCTTCTAGAACTAACATCAAAAAAAGATATCCTTTTCATCATAGGGTATTAGAGTGCAAAATAAGGAAGTCAAGAGATACCTGGAGTAGCATGAAAGTTTGGTCTTGGAGTACAAAATGAAGCAGAGCAAAGGCTAATAGAGAGTTGCCAAAGGAAGACACTGGTCACAGCAAACAGTCTCTTCCAGCCACCAAGAGAAGACTCTACACATGGATATCACCAGATGGTCATACTGAAATCAGACTGATTATATTCTCTTTGCAGTCAAAAATGGAGAAGCACTATATAGTCAGCAAAATCAAGACGGGGAGCTGACTGTGACTTAGATCATGAACTTCTTATTGTGAAATTCGGACTTAAATTGAAGAAAGTAGGGGAAACCATTAGGCTGTTCAGGTATGATCTAAATCAAATACCTTACAATTATACAGTGGAAGTGGCAAATAGATTCAAAGGATTAGATGTGACAGAGAGAGTTCCTAAAGAACTATGGACAGAGGTTTGTAACACTGTAGAGGAGGCAGTGTTTGAAACCATACCCAAGAAAAAGAAATGCTAAAAGGCAAAATGGTTGTCTCAGAAGGTCTTACAAATAGCTGGAAAAAGAAGAGAATTGAAAGGTAAAGGAGAAAGGGGAAGATATGTCCAACTGAATGCAGAATTCCAGAGAACAGCAAGGAGAGATAAGAAAGCATTCTTGAGCAAGCAATGCAAAGAAATAGAGGAAAACAATAGAATGAAAAAGATTAGAGATCTCTTCAAGAAAATTAGAGTTTCTAAAAGAACGTTTTATGCAAAGGTGAGCACAATAAAGGAAAGAAATGGTGTGGACCTAACAGAAGCAGAAGATACTAAGAAGAGGTGGCTAGAATACACAGAAGAACTGTACTAAAAAAGGTCTTAATGACCCAGATAACCATGAAGGTGTGATCACTCACCTAGAGCCAGACGCCCTGAAGTGTGAAGTCAAGTCAGCGTTAGAAAACAGAATTATGAACAAAGCTAGTGGAGGTGATGGAATTCCTGCCAAGCTATTTCAAATGCTAAAAGATGATGGTGTTAAAGTGCTGCACCCAATATGCCAGCAAATTTGGAAAACTCATCAGTGGCCACAAGACAGAAAAAGTCAGTTTTCATTCTATTCTCAATGAAGAGCAATGCAAAAGAATATTCAAACTACTGCCTAATTGCATTCATTTCACACACTAGCAAAATAATGCTCAAAATTCTTCAAGCCAGGCTTCAATAGTATGTGAACCGAAGAACTTCCAGATGTACATGCTGGATTTAGAAAAGGCAGAGAAACAAGAGATCAAATTGCCAACATCCATTAGATCATAGAAAAAGCAAGAGAATTCCACAAAAGCATCCACTTCTGCTTCATTGACTATGCTAAAGCCTGTGACTATGTGGATCACAACAAACTGTGGAAAATTCTTAAAGTGATGGGAATACCAGGCCACCTTACCTGCCTCCTGAGAAATCTGTATGCAGGTCAAGAAGCAATAGTTATACCCAGACATGGAATAATGGACTGGCTCCAAATTGGGAAAGAGTATGCCGAGGCTGTATATTGTCACTCTGCTTAGTTAACTTCTATGCAGAGCACATCATGCGAAATGCCAGGCTGTATGAAGCACAAGCTGGAATCAAGGTTTTGGGGAGAAATATCAATAATCTCAGATATGCAGATGATACCACCCTAATGGCAGAAAGTGAAGAAGAACTGAAGAGCTTCTTGAGGAAAGTGAAAGAGGAGACTGACAAAGCTGGCTTAAAACTCAACATTCAGTAAACTAAAGTCATGGCATCTGGTCCTATCGCTTCATGGCAAATAAATAAGGAAACAATGGAAACAGTGACAAACTTTATTTTCTTGGGCTCCAAAATCACTGCAGATGGTGAGTGCAGCCATGAAATTAAAAGATGTGCTCCATGTAAGAAAACTAGCCTCAAAGACATCACTTTGCTGATAAAGGTCTTTCTAGTCAATGCTATGGTTTCTCCAGTAGTCATGTATGGATGTGAGAGCTGGACCATAAAGATGACTGAGTGCTGAAGAATTAATGCTTTTGAACTGTGGTGCTGAAAAATATTGAGAGTCCCTTGGACAGAAAGGAAATCAAGCCAGTCAATCCTAAAAGAAATCAATCCTGCCTATTAAATATAAGGGCTGATTGTGAAGTTGAAGATGCAATACTTTGGCCACCTGATGCATAGGCTGACTCATTGGAAAAGATCCTGATCCTGGAAAGTTTGAGGGCAGGAGGAGGTGGCAGTGACAGACGATGAGATGGTTGGATGGCATCATCGCCTCAATGAACATGAGTCTGAGCAAACTCTGGCAGATAGTGAAGGAAAGGGAAGTCTGGTGTGCTGCAGTCCATCCAGTAGCCAAGAGTCGGATGTGGCTGAGTGACTGAACAACAGCAATGCATATTGAAAGCAAAATAAAACAAAAAACTCAACTACTCTGTAGAGTAATTATGTTACTATTTATTCAAATATCTAATTCCAAAGAAATATCTTAGTGGTTGTTCGCAGCACATGAATTTTCAAATACCAATTAATTATGTTACAATTTAAGACATAAAAGGCCAAAGCTTTGGGAAACATGGTTAATCATTTGTTATAACCAGCAGTGTAACCCAAAATGATGCAGAAGACACTTTTAGCAATTTCCTGAGTAACACATTATAGGGGTGAGCTCTACAATTCTTAACAGCACTTCAAAGACTGTTCTGGGCAGTTGATAATCAACATACTGTCCTTGATTTCAAGGAGCATAGAAGGATTCAAGATAGAGAGCAATGCCGCTGCTGCAAAGTCGCTTCAGGCATGTCAGACTCTGTGCAACCCCATAGATGGGCATCGGGCTCCCCCGTCCCTGGGATTCTCCAGGAAAGAACACTGGAGTGGGTTGCCATTTCCTTCTCCAATGCATGAAGGTGAAAAGTGAAAGTGATGTCACTCAGTCTTGTCCGACTCCTACTGACCCCATGGACTGCAGCCTACCAGGCTCCTCCATGCATGGGATTTTCCAGGCAAGAGTATTGGAGGGGGTTGCCATTGGCTTCTCCAAGAGAGCAATGAGTGGAATTTAAATTCAAAGGCTTAGTTATGTTGGAATATTTCCTGGAAGAGTTTGGTCTATAGATTCTTCTTCTTTTTTTTTTTTTTTTTTTGGCAACAACTGAAATATAAAGTGAAGATTTTGGAGCAATCTATAAAGGTAATTTTATAAGAGATGTAAAAACTATTACATCAGTTAAACAGATACTCCACCTGAATCCCAACAACAAGAGTTGGCTTTGGGATGCAGTTGGTATTACAACTGTGGGTAAAAGTTGTAATGTAATCTTGTGCCTCTAGAAGAGCTCTCTAAAGATTCCTAGCTCTTTTATTTCCCAGAAGCCTTTCTAAAGACTGTCACACCAGGATAATCTTCATCCCAAATGGAGAAATTAGACAAGAGTCCATTATAATAATATTCTTTCACAAAAAGAAACATTGGGATGGCAGATAGTGGGAATGCATTGCATTATTAAGTGTTTAGTTGGTTTCTACCACTGTCAGTCTTCTAAATTGCTTTGCGCTGGTCATATTCTTTTGATGACCCTACACTACAGATCTCTCACCTGCCACACAAGGGAAATTAAGGGTGGTCACAGTGTGCTTTTCTTTCATTACAAATGCTTGCAGTGATTTGATTTTTGCTGTTTTCTAGTTTCTGTTTCTGTTCAGAATAAACTTTGCATCAATCCTCTCTTCAATGTCCATCAACTGAGCTAGTTTTCCTAATTCAAAACTTAAGTGACATTCATTTCTTTCTAGTAATAGTCTTGCTCTTGGTTCTTTACCTCTGAAGCTAAGTTTCAAAATAATTTCATTTAGTTGCTGTTGCTGCTGCTAAGTTGCTTCGGCAGCCCACCAGGCTCCCCTGTCCCTGGTATTCTCCAGGGAAGAATACTGGACTGGGTTGCCGTTTCCTTCTCCAAGGCATGCATGCATGCTAAGTTGCTTCAGTCGTGTCCCACCAGGCTCCTTTGTCCATGGGATTCTCCAGGCAAGAATACTGGAATGGGTTGTCATTTTCTTCTCCTGCTTTTAGCTGTACCAACCCAGAAAATCTCAACCCATTTTTTTTTGTCAAGCAATGCTATTGTTTTATTATTCATCCTTTTTGGAAATTTAGGCTTTTAAGATCTCTCCATTTGATCACCCTTTCTTATATTCTGATGCTTGATTTCCTCATCCATAAAGTGATCGTGCATCCTCTTCTTATTTTACAGTATAATTGAGGACTAAATATATATACACAACATCTGTGAAAGTATTTTTTATCCCTTAAAACACACAAAAATGGAAGTAATTTAAATTAATACTCTTGAACTACGCTGCACAATTTTAGAGTAATGTGGTTTTTAAAAACATATATACAGGTATTTCTCGAAGTTTTTCTTGTTGTCTCATTCCTGGATCCTACTCTGTCATTAATTTAACTTTTCTGTACCTCTATTGCACAAAGAAATAAAGGAAAAACATTGACTTGGGTTAAAAGTGGAACAGACTGGGACCTGGGACCCTGCGCTGCAATGCTTGCACTTGGACAAACCTCTCCTCAAACAAAATGCAAAGAAGCTATAAGGAACTAAAAATAACTATATGCATGTATGTGCAGTGGGGCAAAGTATTGATGAAAAGATGCAAAAAATGAGAAACTCAATAGCTATTTCTAATGAGCCTAGAGCAAAAACATGGTACGAGGAGCAAAAGCAAGGAAATGTGCATATCCACTGCACTCCACACCACAACAGGAGTGGACAAAACAACTAAGCCATCCCACTGGCCTGATCCCTGAACACAACCCTACTATTATTCCATGAAAAAGTGAAAGTTTTAATCCCTCAGTCATGTCTGACTTTCACAACCCAATGGATTCTAGCCCACCAGGCTTCTCTGTCCATGGGATTTCCCAGGCAAGAATCCTGGAGTGGGTAGCCATTCCCTTCTCCACAGGATCTTCCTAACCCAAAGACTGAATCCAGGTCTCTTGCATTGCAGGCAGATTCTTTAATGTCTGAGCAACCAGGGAAGCCCCTCCTTATCCTATATAAGGAACAAACTCTCCCCTGACCAGGGAGGAAGCAAGCAAGGAAACCTGTTACTCATTCTCACTCTCCTCCCTGCTGCAGCAAGGGCCCCAATAATGCCTGAGTTTATTGTCTCTCCTCTTATCAATTTGGGATTGCCAAGAATACCAATAGTTGGTATTACAAGTGGTGAAGATATTAGTATGAAAACAGATCCCAGGCTTAAAATCAGTGGAACAAATTATTTCTATTCTTGATGACTTTCATTAGACTACCTTCCCACATTATTTCCACCACATTCTTCTTCACACATTATAGGAATCAACTGCTTCCAGTCAAACTGAATTTTTCATATGCTACGGATAGAGCTTAGCCTTCCCCATCTCATCAAATTTGTTCAACATAAGTTTCATCATGTTAGTATCATGACATTCCCAAAGGCCATCACCACTGTCATGATTATTACTGATCTATCTACTTTGTCAAATGTGATCTCTTTCTCCGCACGTCTCTAGGGCTTTGAGTTTTTCTTAAGGCACTGCTCACACTGCCATCTATTAGGACTATGATTTCATCTCTGGGTTTATCTTCTCCCCACATTCTTGTAAATTCTTCGGGGCCAGAGTCTATATTTATGTGTTTCTACATTGTCTACAAAGCTCATGGTTCCCACAGATTAACAATTAACATTTTGAACCAAATACAATTGAGAAATGACTTAGAATAATATACTATAATGAACATTTTCGAAAGAATGTTAAAATGCTTATAACTCAGCCAAAAAAAATTCTTAAGCCTAAAGTATCCTTGTGAAATTGATTGTATTAGAGTTAGAGAAAATTTCTGATTGTGAAAGGAATCAGGAGAATTTGCCACCTAGCTATGGCCATTCAGAAATTTAGGTGACAAGAACATCCCATTCCTCTCTCTGTAAACATGCTGCACTGGTTCCCTTCTTCAAGACATCCATGATGTAACCAACTTCAAGTCTATAAATTGAAAGGTTTGTGACATTTCCCCCCCTAGAATGTGTTTGCTTTCTATGGGAAGTTAGAACTACATAGGTAAGAGTCACAACTGCACCTTTGGGTGAATGCTGTGGAAAGCATTTCTCAAATAAAGATAAGGCATGAAATAAAATTTTATCTTCTAAAGCAAAGTTGTAAAGAAATTTCCAAGCAACTTTTTATTTCTAGTACTTTAAGATATATTTCTGATTTAATCACATCTTTGCATTTGCTTTCTAATGTTATCATTGTTATGTCTTAAAATCTACTTTTTTTGTTTACCTTTTAAAGTGTACTGAAATATAGTAGATTTTGTAATGTTGTGTTAGTTTCAGAGAAATATAAAAGTGATTCAGTTATACATATATATTCTCTTTTTACATTCTCTTCCCTTACAGGTTATTACAAGATAGTAAGTATGGTTTCCTGAGCTGGCCCCATGGTCCTTTTCCCTGAGCTGATTCCCTGATCCTCTGCCTGGCTTACTTCTCTTAGGATGATAATCTCTAAGTCCATCCATATTGCTACAAATGGCATTGTTTCATTCCTTTCTATGGCTGAATAATATTCCACTGTGTACGACTTCACTTTCACTTTCCATTCTCATGCACTGCAGAAGGAAATGGCAACCCACTCCAGTGTTCTTGCCTGGAAAATTCCAGGGACAGAGAGCTTGGTAGGCTGCCATCTATGGGGTTGCACAGAGTCGGACACGACTGAAGCAACTTAGCAGCAGCAGCAGTGTATATACACTAAGTCTTGAATAATACTTTAATTATTAAATAGATTCTACATAGCATAGATTCTACACGGCAATAGAATCTATGTTAATCTTTAGGACTACTTGCTTTATCATCACCCAGTACTCATCAGCTCTCCAGGCTCCTTGAACATAGCAGATTTGTGTATGTTTGTACACGTGAATAGCATAGAAACCATTCCTCTCCTCCCATAGTTTCTGACAGAGATAGAGAAAAGGATGAAAATAAAACTTAGTAATTAATATACAACAATGTTGTAACTGCTATATAGTGTCCTGAGATAAAAAAAAAATTCTTACTATCATTTAAAATATTTCTGGTAGCCATGTAAGTCCTTGAGAATGCTATTTTAACCTTTTATAATAACTGAGCATTATGAATTTCAGATCCCATACCTCTGAGAACCTAGAGTTGAAGAAATAGATTGTTTCATAGCTATGTTTATGATAGCCCCCTAAAATCTCTTCCCTGATAGTTTATCTGTTACCTTATTAAAAACCCATGCTCATAAACTGTCTTGCAGAATGTTAGCATAAACATTTTTGTAAGCAATTTGGTCATGGTTATAATGATAATGAATAAAATAAAGTGAAACTATAGGATCCTATAGGAATCTATCACAGAATTTAAAAAGAAGAAGAGATAAAGGTACTACAAAATAGGCATTTTCAGACACAAATATGATTCATTTTTTTCTCTGAATATTAACATAATGTTACATGAAAAAAGAAGGGTAACAGAATGAACATATGTACAGATTTTTATCAACAAATTATATTTTCATTATATAATTACATTTTATATATGTTAAAGAAAACTAAAATTACCTAAACTAAAAACATCAAGATATCAAAAATAACAATTATTCCTTAATAGTGATATCCTTATTTTTTATTGTTTGCAGTACACAGTTATCTACCAAAACCTCAAGAGGAAAATCTGATAAAAATAACTATAGACATTTTATTTCATAGGTCAGAAAACTATGACCTGGTAGCCAAACATATTTTGTAAATAAATTTTATTAGAACACAGTCTTGTTCATTTATGCCCATTTGCTTATTTACTGTCTGTGGCCTCTTTCATAATAACAAATTTGAGTAGTTGTTAAAGAAGCCACATATCTAGCAGATCTTAAAATGTTTATTATCTAAGCCTTTTTACAAAAAGTTTGCCTATTCCTGCTTTATGTCATCAATTCTTTCTCAACCTTGATAGGCTAGTCTAGAATTTATAGGCCAACACTTTCTTAAAAGTATAATCTCACTTTACAAGGAACAAAGCTGTTTCTTAGAATTAAGTTGTTACACAGCCAGTTTAAATTCACAGGTGGAAGAATATGTCAACAGATGTAAAATTTTGACTGCTGCTATATTTTTGTAAGCTTTCAACAGTAATTTGTATTTAGTTAAAAATATTTTTATTACAATTCAAGCTTAAATAAGCTCTGTGTCTGTCTGTTATGATACTTTCATATTCTGGACTTTCTTTTGAAGTCTTTTCTGAATAAAAAACAGATGGGATCCCAGAACTAGGGAAACTGAATACATATTTGAGTTACTTGTTTAAAAAAAGTTTTTAAAAAAAGGAGAAAAGTCTACAGATAATTTAAAAGTAAATGAATAATCCAAAAATTTTGCATTTTGTGTGCACATATTTTATGAGGAAAGTTGTTGAGCTTTAGTTTTTGTATAATTTAATAATATAGTTTAAAAAATATGTGATTAAGCAACACAACAAAAGGTTACACAGATATTTAACAGGGATATCTACCCAAGGTAGATGGTAACAAAGGTGAAAAAATGAAATAGAATCAGGAAAAATGCTCAATATTTTATTCATGGCTTACAATGCTTACAGATGGGCCACAAAATCAATTAAGATTTCTCATAGACAAAGTGAAAAGGGAGATTTTCTTAGAAATAAAGTACTTTGTTCATATGCTAAACAGAGATATATTACTCAAAAGAAGTACAAACATCCTTATGTATTTCATAACCAGGAAGGAATTTTCTCAAGAGGCCTCATAAAGAGAACCCTAAGTTATTGCAAGCCTCCTTCGCCAATTCATCCAATAGCTAAAAAAAGAAACTTTTTAGAATCTCATTCTAAACTGAAGATGTCATACAACAAAATATATTTATTCTATTAATTTGTTTGTTTTTAATAAAATAATTTTTTAATGGGAGCCCAGCTCTTTGCGACTCAGATTTGAGGCAAGAATAAATGCTGGAATACATATAGAAATAAGCTACAAATTATTTACTGATATATAATACATGGGCTTCTCTGATGGTTCAGACAATAAAGAATCCACCTTCAACACAGGAGACCTGGGTTTGATCCCTAGATTGGGAAGATCCCTGGAGGAGGGCATGGCAACTCACTCCAGTATTCTTGCCTGGAGAATCTCCATGGACAAAGGAGCCTGGTGGGCTACAATTCATGGAGTCTGAAAGAGTCAGACATGACTGAATGACTAAGCACACATATAATACATAGCATATGTTATACCTATGTTTTATGTATATAAATGTACATACATAAAATTTTTTCTAAACTTCTTTTTTTTAAATAACAGGTAGGCGAGATCTCATAACTGAAATGGCAACAATGCTAACAATGGATTTCTCCTTTTTAGAAGACAATTGTGTCTGATTTGGTTCATTTCTGTTTTTTGTAAAGAGTTTAAAATAATCATGTTATTTGTATAATAAAAAATAAAAGTTTAAACTGCTATTTACCTTAATCTGTCCACTATAATATTCGGTCAAATTACTGCTTCTCCTTCATTAAATGCATTATATTTAATGAGGTTGTATTCTTCCCGCATATATTTTTTGATTGATTGATTTTAACTAGAGGATACTTACTTTGCGATACTGTGGTGGATTTTTCCACACATAGACATGAATCAACTGCAGATGCACATGTCTGCCATCCTGAAATACCAATCAGAGACTTGAAGCATCCTTAACACTACTAAGTATTAGTTCACTAAAATCACATGAGCAGACTTAGAAGACAATATTAGCTTCAAAGATGAGAGAATGTATCCATAATATAATTATGATACATGTTGCTGTCGTTATTTAGTTGCAAAGTTGTGTCTGACTCTTGCAACCCCATGGACTGTAACCTGTCAAGCCCCTCTGTCCATGGGATTTCCCAGGCAAGAATATTGGACTGGGTTGCCATTTTCTACTCCAGGGGATCTTCCTGATCCAAGGCTTGAACCTGCATCTCCTTCATTGGCAGGTGGGTTCTTTACCACTAAGCCACCAGGGAAGCCCTATGATACATGATGCTAGAGGTACCACCCAATGCAAAGAGAAAAGAAGTTTTCTGTCTCTGTTTCTCTTGCTTTTCAATGTTCCATTGATCCATCTAGCAAAAATCAACTGACATAGGGCTCCCCACACACAGGTTGCAGGAGTCTCTCCCCTGAGATACAGAGAACAGGATTGAAATGATTCAGAGAGCAAACAGGACAAGAACTAACAAATTAGAAAAAAATTATTATTCATCTTATATGAATAAGATCATATAAGGTGATCTTCAATAATTGCTTCAATTATTGTGAAGCAATATGATGCAACAAATAATACACATTCATGGAATATTTTGTATTAGAACTTGCAAACATATTCAAGAGACATGAAAAATCCATAAGGAGGCATATTTTTAAAACTACAATTCACAACAAAAGGAACGCAGATGTATAGAATAGACTTGTGGACTTTGTGGATGAGGGTAAGGGTGGGATGATATGGGAGAAGGGCATTGAAGCATGTTAATGTCATGCGTCTAATCAATCGCCAGCCCAGGATTGATGCTCGGGACTGGTGCAGCGAGATTTCCCGGGGGGGAGGGAGGAGGGAGGGGGGACCTGGAGGGGAAGCATATGTAAACCCATGGTGATACCATAACAATGTATGGCAAAAACAATAAAAAAAAAAAAACTACAATTCAAATATTTTAATTTTTTATTTTGAAAAACCATATTATCATTCATTATACACAGGCTCTTTCTCTTATAACACAAAACAAAACAGGAGAATAAGTTATCAGGCACATATTTAACATATGGTTTGGTTTTGTTGTGTGTGAATGATTATAAAGAACTTGTTTAAATGGTCTTACATGTAGACTTTGTGTCCTCAAGCACACATACAGCATAATTACTTAACTTTGCGTTTTTAGTGAAGACAAGAAAAAAATGCCTTCCCAACTTTAAGAGTTGTATTAATTTAACATATCCAAACATAGATATTAGATGCCACATGTCTTTTTTCATTTGAATTAAGTAATTTTGTTTATGCAGAACTTAGAAGACAATATAATTGGATTTTTTAGAGATTAAAGTGTACATTTATTTGTATAAAAGGACTTAAAACAAAATTGTGCTATAAAATGCTTATTCCTGTTTGACTGAAGACAGAGAAACAAGGAGAGAGTGAGCAGGGGAAGGGTGAACAAAGAGAAAGTGAGAATGTTCTCATTGCTACATGGCATGATTAAGGACAAAACCAGGAGTTCAGTTGTGAAAAGTGAAAAAGAAAGAGCAAACAGAGGTAACCTTAGAAATGATTAAAGTGATCTACAACTGTGTTCCTGATACAAGACAGGCATGTTGAAGAAATCAAAACCTTTTTATGAGAAGAAATGTTTTTTGAAGAAAAGATTTTATAGAGACAAGGTAACAATTCCCAAATATTTGTTATAAACATGTCTTTCAAATACAATTTTTTTAAAGTTTCATCAGTTATTATTGTGTCATCTTCTCTGTAGAAAATCACAACCCATATCTCATATCATTTCATGCCATGAACTCCACCCATCCTGAGTATGAAGATGTCTTCTTCATCTGATTCACACAGACTTTCTCAGAAAGTGTCTTAGATGGCGCTCTGGACACAACATATCTGGAGTTTGATGTATTGGAGGAATTGACACCAGACCTTGATGTGTAAACTTTTTTTCCTTCCTTCCTGCAATGCAGATTTTTTTTTTTAATCTTTAAAATTTTCTATTGAAAATCTTCATAGATAGAAGATTTTCAGTTCTGAGTCTGCAGTCTTATTTGACACTGAGCAAGACTGGGCAAGACTGGAGAAGGGGAAAGAAGATATACTCATGTCTTGACACTTCAAGTTTTTATTATTTTAACAAGCTATACACGTGCAGATGTGTTGTTTTTTTTTTTAAAAAAAAGGGGAGCTTAGAACTTGATTACATTTTAAACCTATTAAAGTGTTGACTCAAAAATGTCATAGGGGCTGTGAAATAATTCAGAATTTTGATTGTTGTTAAAAATAAATTAGATTTTTCTAAGACAGATATTATGTCAACATGTCATATGATTTTAATATGTACTTAATCTTCCCTAAGATGGGAAAGACTAGAGATCTCTTCAGTAACATTAGAGATACCAAGGGAACGTTTCATGCAAAGATGGGCGCGATGAAGGACAGAAACAGTATGGACCTAACAGAAGCAAAAGATATTAAGAAGAGATGACAAGAATACACAGAAGAACTATACAAAACAGATATTAATGACCTAGATAACCATGATGGTGTGGTCACTCACCTAGAGCCAGACATCCTGGAGTGCAAAGTCAAGTGGGCCTTAGGAAGCATCGCCATGAAGAAAGTTAGTGGAGGTGATGGAATTCCCATTGAACTCTTTCAAATCCTAAAAGATCATGCTGTGAAAGTGCTGCACTCAATATGTCAGCAAATTTGGAAAAGTCAGCAATGGCTACAGGACTGGAAAAGGTCAGCTTTCATTCCAATCCCAAAGAAAGGTAATGTCAAAGAATGTTCAAACTACCACACAATTGCACTTACAACACAAGCTAAAGTAATGCTCAAAATTCTCCAAGCTAAGCTTTAACAGTATGTGAACTGAGAACTTACAGATGTTCAAGTAGGATTTAGAAAAGGCAGAGGAACCAGAGATCAAATTGCCAACATCTGCTGGATCACAGCAAAAGCAAGAGAATTCCAGAAAAACATCTACTTTTGTTTGCTTCATTGACTATGCCAGAGCCTTTGACTGTGTGGATCACAACAAGCTGTGGAAATTTCCTAAAGAGATGAGAATATCAGACCACTTTACCTGCCTCCTAGGAAATCTATATGCAGGTCAAGAAGCAACAGTTGGGCCAAGCCATGGAACACAGGACTGGCTCCAAATTGCGAAAGGAGTATGACAAGGCCAAATATTGTCAATCTGCTTATTTAACTTCTATATAGAGTAGATAATGCAAAATGGCACGCTGGATGATGCACAAGCTGAAATAAGATTTTAGGAAGAAATATCAATAACTTAAGATATGCAGATGACACCACCTCTATAACAGAAAATGAAGATACACTGAAGAGCCTCTTGATGAAAGTGAAAGAGGAGAGTGAAAAACTTGTTTCAACTCAACATTCAACAAAGTAAGATCATGGCATCCAATCCCATCACTTCATGGCAAATGGATGGGGTAACAATGGAAACAGTGACAGACTTTATTTCTTGGGGCTCCAAAATCACTGCAGATGGTGACTTTATCCATGACATTAAATGATGCTTGCTCCTTGGAAGAAAAGCTATGATGAACTTAAACAGCATATTAAAAAGCAGAGACATTACTTTGCCAACAAAGGGTGGTCTAGTCAAATGTATAAGGGATGCATTTTCCATCAGTCATATGCTGAAGTGAGAGCTGGGCCATAAAGAAAGCTGAGCACCAGAGTATTTATGCTTTTGAACTGTGATATTGGAAAAGACTCTTGAGAGTCCCTTGGACTCCAAGGAGATAAAACCAGTCAATCCTAAAGGAAATCAGTCCTGAATATTCATTGGAAGGACTTAGTTTGAAGCTGAAGCTCCAATACTTTGGCCACTTGATGCAAACTGATTCATTGGAAAAGACCCTGATGCTGAGAAAGATTGAAGGCAGAAGGGTATGTCAGAGGATGAGATGGTTGGATGGCATCACTGACACAATGGACATGAGTTTGAACAAGCTCCAAGAGTTGGTGATGGACAGGGAAGCCTAGTGTGCTGCAGTATATGGGGTTTCAAAGAGTCAGACATGACTGAATCACTGAACTGAACTGAACTGAAGAGAGATATTGTAAGTCAATATACCATGTGATTTTAATATGTACTTAATTTACCTAAGAGATTTCAAGTTTAAAAACAAGCTTGTCTATATATTTTAAACAAAATTTATTGCTGTAGTTATTTTGCATGTTAATAATATGAAAAAAAAATGATTTGTAATGAAATGAAAACATTTGCAATAATCTCAGAAAGTATTCCCATGTTCTACAAAGGCCCTGATTCCATCCTCTCTCTAAAACCCTCTTCAACAACTCTAACTTTAACTCACAGTACTCCAGACTCTATGGCTTTCCACATGTTCTTTCAGCATGCCTGGTTCATTCCCTTCACCAGGTCCAAATTTATTGCATGTTATATAACAGATGACTTTTTACTTTTTCCTTAACCTAGTTTTGTAATGTAGTTTCTTAATCTAGTCTCAGTTGATTTCCTTAAAATGAGCTATAAAGATTTCCTCATAGTTTTCAAACATACTTATATATCAACAAACACAAAAATATACATGAATACTTTAGATGAAATTTCCAGCATCAGGGTCTTTACCAATGAGTCAGCTCTTTGCATCAGGTAGCCAAAGTATCGGAGCTTCAGCTTCAGGATCAGTCCTTTTAATGAATAGTCAAGGTTGATTTCCTTTAGGATTCACTGGTGTTATCTCCTTGCTGTCCAAGGACCTCACAAGAGTCCTTTCCAGCACCATGGTTTGAAAGCATCAATTTTAGGTGCTCAGCTTTCTTTATGGTCCAACTCTCACATCCATACATGACTACTGGAAAAATCATAGCTTTGACTTGATGGACATTTGTCAGTAAATTGATGTCTCTGCTGTTTAATACAGTGCCTAGAATTGTCATAGATTTTCTTCCAAGGAGCAAGTGTCTTTTAAGTTCATGGCTGCAGTCACTGTCCACAGTGATTTTGGATCCCAAGGAAATACAGTCTGTCACTGTTTCCATTTTTCTCCCATCTATTTTCCATGAAGTGATGGGACCAGATGTCATGATCTTAGTTTTTTGAATGTTGAGTTTTAAGCCAGATTTCTCACTCTCCTCTTTCACCTTGATCAAGAACCTCTTTATTTATTCTTCACTTTCTGTCATAAGAGTTACATGCATATCTGAGGTTTTTTATACTTCTCCTGGCAATCTTGATCCCAGCTTGAGCTTCATCCAGCCTCATTTTGCATAAAGTATTCTGCATAGAAGTCAAATAATCTGGTTAATAATATACACCCTTGATATACTCCTTTCCCAATTTGGAACCAGTCTGTTGTTCCATGTCCAGTTCTAACTGTTTCTTCTTGACGTGCATATAGGTGGTCTGGGATTCCCATCTCTTTAAGAATTTTCCAGTTTGTTGTTATCCACACAGTCAATTGCTCTGGCATGGTCAATGAAGCAGAAATATATGTTTTTATGGAATTTCTTTGCTTTTTCTATGATCCAACAAATGTTGGCAATTTGATCTCCAGTTCCTCTGCCTTCTCATCTGGCTTATACATCTGGAAGTTCTCTATCACACACTGTTGAAGACTAACTGGAAAGATTTTGACCATCACCTTGCTAGCATGTGAAATGGCTGCATTGTGTGGTAGTCTGAACATTCTTTGAGACTGCCCTTCTTTGGTATTAGAACAAAAACTGGCCTTTTCCAATCCCATGGCCATGGCTGACTTTTCCAAATTTGATGGAATATTAAGTGCAACACCTTTACAGCATCATCATTTAGGATCTGAAATGGAATCTTATCTGGGATTCCATTGCCTCTACTAGTGTTGTTCCTACTAATGCACTCTAAGGCCTGCTTGACTTCACACTCCAGGATGCCTGGCTCTAGGTGAAATGATCATACCATCATGGTTAGCCAGGACATTAACACATTTCTGTACAATTCTTCTGTGTATTCTTGCCACTCTTCTTAATATTTTCTGTGTCTGTTAGGTCTATATATTCTCTATTATTTATTGTGCCCTCTTTGCATGAAATGTTCCTTTGGTATCTAATTTTCTTGACGTGATCTCTATTGTTTTCCTCTGTTTCGTTGCATTGTTCACTAGGAAGGTTTTCTTATCTCTCCTTGCTATTCTTTGGAAATCTGCATTCAATTGGGTACATCTTTCCTTTGCCTTTTGCTTCTCTCTTTTTCATAGCTATTTGTAAAACCTCTTCAGACAACCATTTTGCTTTTTTGCATTTCTTTTTCTTGAGGATGGTCTTTATCACTGCCTCTTGTGCAATAATATGATCCTCCATCTATATTCTTCTGGCACTCTATCATATCTAATCCTTGAATATATTTGTCACTTCTGGTGGATAATCATAAGGGATTTGATTTAGGTCATACCTAAAGAGGCTAGTGGTTTCCCCTACTTTCTTCAATTTAAGTCTGAATTTTTCAATAAGGAGTTCAAAATCTGCATCCAGTCTTGTTTTTTTCTGACTGCATAGAGCTTCTCCATCTCTGGTTGTGAAGAATAAAATCAATCTGATTTCAATATTGACCATCTGGTTGATGTCCATGTGTAGAGTTGTCTCTTTTGTTGCTGGAAGAAGGTGTTTGCTATGAGCAGTGTCTTCTCTTGGCAGATTTCTGTTAGCCTTTGGCCTGCTTCATTTTGTAGAAATACTCCAGGTATTTCTTGACTTCCACTTTTGCCGTCCAGTACCCTATGCTGAAAAGGATATCCTTTTTGGTGTTAGTTCTAGAAGACCTTGTCAGTCTTCACAGAACCATTCAACTTTGGTTTTAGTGGTTGGGACATAGGATTGGGTTACTGGGATATTGAATGGTTTGCCTTGAAAACAAACAGAGATTGCTCTATTGTTTTTGAGGTTGCAGGCAACTATTACATTTTGAACTCTTGTTGACAATGAGGGCTTCTCAGTTTCTTCTAAGGGATTCTTGCCCACAGTAGTAGATATAGTGGTCATCTGAATTAGATTTGTCTATTCCAGTCCATTTTAGGTCACTGGTTCCTAAAATGTTGATGTTCACTCTTGGCATCTCTTGTTTTCCACTTCCAATTTACCTTGCTTTACTGACCTAGCATTCCAGGTTCCTATGCAACATTGCTCTTTACAGCATCAAACTTTACTTTCAACACTGTAAATATCCACAACTGTATGTCATTTCTGCTTTGGCTCAACTTCTTCATTTCTTGTGGGGCCATTTCTCTTCTCTTCTCCAGGATCATTTAGACATGTTCTGACCTGAGGGATTCATCTTTCAGTGTCATATGCTTTTGTCTGTTCATACTGCTCATGGGGTTTTCAAGGCAAGAATGCTGAAGTACTTTTCCATTCCCTTTGTCCATTGGGTGTTTTGTCATAACTTTCCACCATGACCCATTTATCTTTGCTGGCTCTATATGGCATGGTTAATAGTTTTATTAAGTTACACACAGTTTTGATCCATGTGATCATTTTGGCTAGTTTTATTTGTTTGTGATTTGCATTCTGTCTGCCCTCTAATGGATGAGGATAAGAGGCTTGTGGAAGCTTCTTGCAGGGAAGAACTGTCTGTGGGGAACACTAGGTCTTGCTCTGGTGGGCAAGGCCATGTTCAGTAAATATTTAATTCATTTTTCAGCTTATGGGTGGGGCTGTGCTCCCTCCCTCTACTTTGGCCAAAGTAGAGTGGGCTAATAGCAACCTTTTCTAAAAGGACTTGTGCCAGCAAACAGTGCCTTACAGTACTGCTGCTGTCAGTGCCCCTGACCCTGTGGCAGGCTACTGTCAACCCATGGCTCTGCTGAGAATCCCAAATACTCACAGGCAATTCTGGCTCAGACTCTTGTGGGATCACTGCTCCTTTTTCCTGGGTACTGTGTGCACAAGGTTTTGTTTATGCCCTCTAAGAGACTCTGTTTCCCCAGTTTGATGGAAGTTCTAAAATCAACCCCACTGATCTTTAAAGTGAGATTCTCAGGGTATTCTCAGTCCCTTTGTCAGATGCCTAGGTTATCAAGTCTATTGTGTGGCCTAGAACTGTTGCAACAGTGCTAGAACTTCTTTGGTATAATTTTTCTCCAGTTTGTGAATCACCCACCTGTCGGTTCCATGATGGGGCTAATGGTGACCTCATTTAGGAGAACTTATGCCACATGCCATGCCTCCCAGGACTGCTTCTGTCAGAGCGCCTGTCCCCACAGCAGGCCACTGCTGATTCATGTCTCAACAGAATACCCTCAAACACTCCCAGGCAGGTCTGGCTCAGTCTCTTGTGGGGGTCACTTTCTTATTATTTGATTGCATAAAAAGTGTTTGTTGACATCATATAACTTAAAGTTATGTAATTGACTTAAATAATATTTGATAAATTAAATTCAGATCTTAATCTTAAACCAATGAAAATAACTTTGTCTAGATTTCATGTTACAAAGCCATTGGCAAATTAGTACTAGGATGTTAGTGATGCAATGTTCTAAGTTAAATGTATAAACCACTAAGGAAGGGTTTTAGTCATAGAAAAAATTTTCCAAGCTCAAAAGTGAAGCAGGGCATAGAAAAAAACATTGCAAGTTACTTTGTAATACCAATAGCTTCGATACGAAAACATAATAATGACCTTGCAATAAAAAAATCTACAGCCCCATAATTTATAAAAATATGGATTTTTTTAAAATACTAATACATTTAAGTAAATTTTATTGAGCAACTATAACTGAATAAAGTAATATATCCAAAGAATTAAGTATCCTAGAATTTCAAGGATAGTTCAATCATAGATATCATAATAATAATTCATTTACTCAGTATATTTTTATTGAGTATGTACTAATGACCATCTGATACAATAAGTACAAAGTCACCCCACTTCATAGTACCTGAATTTTGGATAAGGAGAGAGTAAGTGATGTAAAGAATAATTATTAATGTATATAGTAAGTTAGAAAGGGAAAGTATTTTCAAAAGATTCCAGAGATAGGAAGAACTCGAATTATTCACATTAATAGATTTCATGAGAATAAATGTATGAACACTGATAGTTCAAGTTTCAGAAAATATGACAAATACTGAAAAAGCATTTGTAAAATGATATACCTATCTCAAATACAGAGAACATTGGTAAAATATGAATAAAACAATGTCTTTATCATAAAAGTATCTGTACTTTAAGTTAGTAACCAATAAAATATATTATATTAATGCATATTATTTTTATCTTCTTGTTCTATTTTTTCTTGATAATTTATAATATTTTGTTTTGTCCTTTATCAGTCCTCAGATTGAACTCCAGCTCTTATCTAACTGAGATAATTGTTTCCACCCTATTTTTCAATCTTCATTCATAAAATGAATATTTATTGAGAGCATACCAAATTTCAGATAACTGTTTTGTTTGAATCACAAAATATTAAGAAACAATAAATTTATGGACAATCAGCTTAGGGATCATAAATTGCCATTTTAAATAGGTTAGTTAAGGTAAGCTCATTGAAAAAGAATTTTAGCAATCATTTGAATTCAAAAAAGAAATTTTCCATGAAGATACTGTAACAAAATTGTACCACACAGGAGAATTACTTGGCACTAACATATAATGATGAGAAGATGCTTAGCATGTTTGAGGAAATGCATAAATTGTGGTAGTGGCAAAGGGTGTGAGGGATGGAGTAGTATTAACAGAAAACAGAGAATTTTTGTTGCACTGATTTCTGTGTGTTATTTTATGAATATTGACTTTTACCTTGGGAGAGGTGCAGAACAATCAGGTAGCTTTAAGGGAAAGGAAAACATTATTGTACATTAAAAAGATCACTCTGTTCATCCAGGTACATACTGACAAGGGCAATGTTGGAAATAGGGAAACAGAAGTTTATTTCAAAAAACTACCTAAAAGATGATGATTGGTGGAAAGTACCATTACATTTATCACAAACTTCTAACAGTCATATAGATATACTGTGAAGACAATCAAGGATTTCCTGTAATATTATATTTGATTTGTTAGAGAAAAATGAGGAAATGTTAAGCTTGTGCAATTAGATTAAGAGCTGTTATTAACTCGGAAGGATGGTTTATGTATGGGATATGTTTGAGAGACAAAAAGAAAAGTTCACTTTATATATGAAATGTTGATATTTACTAGACCTAATGGAGATATTGAAGAAACAGTGTATATGAATTTGGATTTAGAGAATAAATCTGAGCCATAAACCTAAATGTGTGAGTCACTAGAGTTTAGAAGGTTTTTAAAGACATCACAAAGGGAGTTAGTGTAGTTAAAGCAGAGAAGAAAATCAAGCACTGAATCACAGTGTTCTTCAATGTTAAGGACTTAGAGATAAAAAGACAATGAATAAAAGTTGATTATAGCAGAAACTAAAACACACTGTAAAACAATTGTACTCCAATGAAGAAAAAAAAATAGCACAAACACACAAAGAAAAAACCAGTGTGATAGGAACACAGCCAGGTGAGTGTGGTATATCAGAAATCAAGAGTAGAAAGAAAAGAGAGATAAACTCTGTCCAAGGCTTCAAGTAATATAGTACTCAAAAATAGCCATGTTATACTGATGTAGCAATTATGAAGTTATTGATGACCTATACATGAACAAGGAATGGTGGAAACAAAAGCCTGATTTGAGAGAATTTAGTATAGAGAAATTAGAGAAAAAGATACAATGAATAAATGTATTTCTTTCAAGGGATGTTCTGCAGATAGAGCGAAGAAGTGGGATACATCTGGTAGAAAAATTCAGGAAATTATGGCATATTATTTTTATGTAATATTGAAGAGTTAACAGTATATTTCCATTTTGAAAGAAATGATAAAGAGGGAAAATTAACAAAGCAAGAGAGAGAGAAGAATCTGTGTAACCGCTTGCTTAAGTAACTGAGAGGGGATGAAATCTATATACAAGTGGAGATTTTGGCTACATATAGAGCACAGATGGTTCGCTATAGTAACAGGTGGGAAGGTAGATATTATGGGTGCAGATGGTAGAGGGTTGGAAAATGAAGTTGTGGGAGTTTGTGGAAGTTTGCTTCTGATTGCTTAATTTTCTCAGTGAAATAGGAAAAGTTCATCAGCTCTGAGTGAGCATGGAGGAATCCCTGTTGTAGGTTTCAAGATAAGAAAAGTGATAGTTATCTAGGGAAATGGTGGAATATATGGTTAGAAAAATACAATGGAATGTTTGTACAGCATTTGTAAAGCATTGTAAATTTTGTGCACCGCTTGGAGACCATTTTATGATAACAGTCATTGTTTAAAGTGGGATTTACAATGCAGGGTTTTTTGTTTTTTCTTTTTTTTCCCCTACAGCACTAATTAGTTTCTGGGGTGGGTGAGATGTAGACTGGATTATATTTAATCAGGATGATTTTATCAAGTGAGCATGATGATAGCAATCTACAGGTGGGAAAACAGGATATTTACAAGAAAGTGATTATGATGATCACAGAGTTTAAGCTGAGAAAGTAGATCAGAGTCAGGATGGTGAACAAGTAATAGATCACAAGTGTTTAGTGGACAAGGAACTGTGGAGATTAGATGGTAGAGGGAATGAGACTGATATATATGTTTGTGATCATGTGTAAGATGTGTTAAATGAAATTTGAGGAATGATTTCAGTTATTTGAAAAGAAAAATTGTAGGGTATGACAAAGCAATATGTACTTGAGACTGGATGATATAAAAGACCACTTTATAAAATGTGGTGGGTAAAGACTACGGTAGCATCAGGCTTGCATACACATTGGAGCTTCTCGCTTTGGACTTGTTGGGTGTGTTTCAGGCAACTGGGCAGAAATTTTCCTTTAAAAAATTTTAATAAAATTTGATGAAAATGGCACTTTACCATAGTGATTGTCCTCCTCAAAACTTGTAACCCATACCTAATTAACTATGAGAACATCAAATGGATTTCAGTTGAGAAACATCCAATAGTAATATACCTGATGGTTCTGCACCCCATCCAAGGTAAAAGTCAATATTCATAAAATAAAACACAGAAACCAGTGCAAGAAAAATTGGTAGTCTGAAAAAATGTCAGAGCTGAGAAGAGCCAAAGGAGACAGGACAGTGAAATATAATGTGGTATTCTGGATGGGTTCCTGGTTCGGAAACACTACCTCAAAACAAAGTACATTTGAATAAGCTGTGGATTTTAGATTATAATGATAATTAACATTGATTCATTATAATAAGCTTATGATCCCATGTTAATAGCAGGGAAAATTGCATATCAGTATATATGGATATTCTGTGTACTATCTTATTTTTATGTAAATTTAAAGCTTTTCTAAATGATAAAGTTTAATTTAAAAAATTTGATCCTAAAACTCACATTTATGCATTGACTGGTTGCAGTTAGGGTCTCCAACACTGGTAGTAGGTAGAATATTGGTAACCCCTGAGGTGCTCTTTTGTATAATCACTGAATCTTTTCAAAGGTTAAATACTAGATTAGTGATGCAAGGAGTGCAATGGCCTCCAATATCTCAGGCATTTTGGATTTGGTACAAAGCATACATTTTTAAAAGAACTGTACAGTCGAATGCCATTTTTATAGTTCCTAATCATTTGTATATAGTCTGGTACCCTTTCATTTTATTAACTTTTACATAGATCTATTCATATTCCTTTCTGACAATATCTATATCTGCGATACTCATAGGTCTAATTTTTTGGTTTACTTTTGTTTATTCTCTGAGGTTTTCATGTGTATTATTTTTTCAGAGATCTTATGGGTGACCTGATGAGTCTGAGTTTAAGCTGTATTCCTCCAGGGAGATTTTTCAATTGCTTCTATCTAGTGGACTGGGAGACTGCTAACTAGAGAACATTTAAAAATATTTTCTGGGCTTGAGGTCTTCAATTCAGAGATAATGTACATTCAAGTCCTAAGTATACATTGGACAAGTCTGAGTTTTAAATTCTTGTGGGAAATTGCCTTTATTCCAGTCAGATGTATAATCAAGAAACACAATTTGGCAAGAAGGAAGATATTTTTCTAGCAAGCTCCATTCTACAATGAAATCACTGCAGTGTCTTCAAGAATGTCAATTCTACCTTCCACATTATTGTTGGCCCATGAATTTTTGTCAGCAATTATCTTTTAGGCAGCTTTTAATACATGAAAAGTTTGCACTGGCTGGTTTTCCCTTACTGTCTTAATACCCAAGCCTGTTTGCTTGCATTTGTGTGGAGAGACTGCACTATTTTATCCAGCATGTTTAGGAATTCAGTAGCTGGAAATTTTTTTCAGAATATATAGTCTGCTGTTTTTCTGAAGTCTGTAAATTCCAGTGACATCTAGATTTTAGTATTGTGGATGAGAAGTTGATTCCTATGCTAATATTTTTTTTCTTTTATACATAAACTCCTCTCTCTGTATAGGTTATATATATTTCTCTTTATCATATGAGTTCATAAATTCCACCAATGTACAAGTGGATATTTTTTAAGTTAGTATATCTAACATTCAAACTTTTTAAATCTAAAAACCTAAGTTTGTCATGTTGGAGAGTTTATTCTATTATTTGTTTCTTCTTTATTATTAATATTTCTTCAAGAATAGCCTTTTATTTTGTATATTATTTTTTATTTCTTCTCTTCTATTCAATCATTTTCTTCAGTAAAAACTTACTTGTGGCCTTCATTTCTTTTAGATCAAATTTCCATTTAAATTATTTGTTCTTTAGTGTAAGGAATGTTCTCTAATCATTATCTATTGTCTCACTGCCTCCACTTGTGAAATGTGCATGCCATCTTCTAGAAGATAACTTTCTGAGACATACCTTTCTTCTGAATCTTCACAGAACAGTTTTTCTTTCTATCTTTATTCCCAGCACCCTGACTTCTGATTTGTTATAATTATTACTTTGCTTCTTTAATCTTCCATTTTTTCTTGATCTTACATTGCAAAGCAGCAAATTGATGATTACAACCACAGGTCATCTTCTACTTATTAAATAGTCTCTGCTGAAGATTTTCTATTCTCCAGAAATGAAAGCTTCTCTCATCTCCATTTCCTGACTGTTTCATAGCTGTTTTATTTTTGTTTTAATACAAAAATTTAAAAAAATGATCATCAAAATTGTGTACCTTACTATGTTTGTTCCCCCAAAAGAACTTCCAAAACAGTACTTTGGTTCCTGTATATCAATAGGTTTGAAAGCAGTGCTATTCTGTAAATCAAGAGAACACATTGTAAGAGCGATAAAGGAGGCTAGGTATGGAATAGGCACAAGTAAACCAAATTCTGGCCCATATTTACAAGTCATGGAAATTCAATTTCCTTGATAATGTTGGAGCAGGATCCCTGAAATCTTCAATATATGTATATGCAGTGTGGGAGATATAAATAATCCTTCTTATTTTGTAAGTGGTCTGTTTTATGAGATGGTAATTGAATAACTTTTCTTAATTAGCATATTGTGAGTATAGAATTTCTTCAAGGTCTTGCTATTAAATCTGTCATTTGGATGATTAGTTGAGCTTGTTGTATTTTATTTTGAATGTTTCTCTTATGTTTCTAGTATCTTCGTAGCTGTTTTCAATGACAATTTGGAGAGATTGCACTAAGGACCACCATTCAGATTCTCCTTCTAAGGATATTTTATGATTTTATGTTTTCATGGAGATATACCTATTATTGGCTTTAGAACCTAACTGCTTCATCCAGGAACTGGAAACTGTAAACTTGCTTTTATTATATTTCAACTTGTAGCTTTTAAATATTCCTTCTATTACAGTGAAATTTGAATTTTTTAATGGTTCATGTTTTAAAAGCTCCTACATTTTTCATATTCAGAAGCTAAATAGATTGATTTTGAAATAAATTAATAACAATAAGGACTAAGTACATTTTCATGGGACATTGGGATGTTAGAGATATTTGCTAATTTTACAGAAATTATGATCAGATTTTTTTTAATGCTAAGGTAAAATTATATAAAGTTTCATATTTCATTTACTTTTCTTATTTTACAAAGTTAAAGGGAAACATCTAAAATCAGTGCTGCTGCAGTGCTCAATTTTAAAACAAGATTGTTTGGTTGGTTTGTGATTTTCAAGTGTATAAGTGGTAAAAATGGTGGAACAGGGAGAGTAAGATATAGATGGGGAAATGAAAAGTATTAGTTGCTATAAACCTCATCTACAATTTAATTTTGAATTTTACAAAAAACATTTAGTATTAATAACCTTTCTTTATTTCCCATTCCTATTTCCATGAAAGTTCTATTAAATCAAGTCCTTCTTAGCAGTAGAATACAATGGTAGTCTTATGTTTCTGTAGGTATATATGTGCTCAAAACAAAACTAAACAAAATAGAAGCATCAGTGATCTCCTCAGGATGTGAGAATGTTGCCTAGGTACTGACTGCTGTTCTGTCATCTTTTCTATTTCTTAACAGAGGCTCACAGTTTATGCCAGTAGAATCTGTTTAACTGGCAGACACAGTTATAAAAGTTAAAAATGAAAAAATGTGAACAATTGCATTTCTAGATAACCTCAGACTAGTAAGACTGAGACTGTGTTTTGTCCTTAACTTACTAACAAAGACAATAAATAAATAAATGCAGATATACATTGTGCACATGCACACACACACATATACATATACCATATTTGTTCCTTAGGGAGATTTTGAAAAGAAGTTGTTTCTAAATTATGTTACTTTCATTCTAAACATAGTTGTTCCCATTCCTAATCTTCCAGACTTACTTATTTCAAGAAAGGATTATTGAAGAAATTTATAATGATTATAAGATAGAATGAACTTAATACAAGATGCCTTATGACTCAATTATTTAACTAGTAGCTGAAGTACTTCAATATCATTCCTGAAGTACTTAGAAATTTTGAATTATCTAATACCAAATATAACCTGCATCTTGGTTATAGGTAGTAAGTGCTCTGAAAGGAATCTTGCCATTGTCACTGGCCATCTATCTGACCAATTTGATGTTTAACTGTGTTTTCAATGATCTTTTGCTCTATACCCAGCAATCTTCAAAAGTTAGTGGCCCAAAGCAATAGTCACACAAATATACTTAATTATTGCGTGACTTTGAATTAATGGGGAAATTCTACAGTGGAATTTTTTAGCTCCAACACAACATTGACAAGAATCACAGTGGTATTTAGCTTGTTGTCTGGATGGCCAAGATGGCTTCACTGAGATGCCTTTCACTAGCAGAGATGGCTTGAACCCTGGGCATAGCTGGGCCCTTTACTTCCCCAAATAGTCTCAGGCCTCTCATTTGGTCTCTGAAAGAGGGTAGCTAGACTTTTTACATGATGGCTGAGGGCTCTATGAACATGAGTTCCCAGAAATCTGGGCAGGATCCCAAAATGTTTTTATGATTCAGCCTCAGAAGTCACAGAATAACATGCTAGTCAAGTTACATTGGTCAATCAAGTCTCTGAAATCAATCCATGTTCAAGGCCAGGGGAATTAGACCTCACCTCTCAGTGGAAGGAGTGACAGTAAATTTGAAGCCATCTTTAATAGTCTACAACTGTGTTAGATACCTCATGCTTAACTCCAAAACATCCTGTAGAAATGAATCAATGTTTGTTTCTAACATGTAAGTTCTTTAAAAACAATCACTGATATTTCCTGGAGAATTACATTCTGATGATACTTCTCGGACTTAAAGTATACATAAAGTTAAATACACAACCTTTTCTCTGAGGTTGAGAGCATTATCAGGCAAAACAAACGGGATTCTAAATTATGAGATAGAGGAAGATAAAGAAATGAATAGAAAAGCAGTTTGTATGGTGAATCTGAAGACCCAATGGAAGGACAGAGTGAAGAGGCAAATCAGGACATCATGAGATTTAACTTGGCAATAGCAGAAAATTAGATCCAAACCTACTCATCTGCTGTTTGGAAACTGTAGCCAATTCATTTTTTAAAGTAGGGATTGATTTTCTAAGCAAGACCCATAGTTATAGAAGTTGGTAACAGTTAGGCTCTATATTTCATCTATTTGTTAATACTAATGTAAATTTTATTTTACATTGTTTTACTAAAACATTTTAAGTAAAGCCTGAAATTTTACTTAAAGGCTTAGTATATTTGAATTACAATTCATAGTGTCTTAATACTAGCAAATTAGATTATGCCCAGAGAAGTTGATAGAGCACAATGCAGATTGCTGTTTCCAGGTCGAATGTGGCCCCAGCATCAGGACAGAATTTAGCCATTGTATATAATGTCATGATATACAAATGTCAGAACAAAGTACATATATGAGTCAAAAAACAAGAATCACTGGAAGCTAACAGTGTCCAGGAAAATGAGATGTTAAGCTTAAGAAACTTTACATGCCTTCCTTGGCTATTTGTCTATACGTGATATTAAAGTCAAAAGAGGAGAATACAATAAAAGTTCCTGTAACCCCTTAAGGTTATCAGTGTCCTTAATTAAACATTCTACTTTACATCCCCAAACTAGTATTTCCCTGTTTATCCATACAGATCATTGAGGTGAAACAAAATCGGCCCAGAAACTTCAACTTGTTGGCCTAGAGGTACAGCACATGATCAAGGCTATTCCAGATCAAGAGCAGAAAGATCTCAGCTGAATTTCCTGTCACACCTTGAGGCCATCACTGATGCTGCTTTTTGTTTTGCTTTGAGTACATGGATAGAGGAGTCTGATGAGCTACTGTTCATGGGGTCACAAGGTGTTAGATGCAACTGAGCATATTGACTTGACATCTGCAATACCTTTCAATTCACCAGGGCACACTGTGGAACACCTTTGTCGAAGGAGATGTAATTGGAGACACTGAAACGGTCCACATCTCTAAATATATCTGTCCACTCAGCTGGAATGATTAAGAGATTGTGTCAGAGGTTTACATCTGTATCTTACAAATTATTACAGTAACATGTTTCTGTATAAAATCTTAATATTTAATTGAAGCATATACTTCATGTCAGGTACCATATGAAGTTCAATGCACTGGATTTACTTCACATAATTAAATTCTGGTGGAGACTTCTTTGTGCACCTGTCAATGAGATTGTTCTTAGGGAAAACTGACTTCACTTCATTGGGTCTAACTACTTTAAACTTACTTTGATCTAAAAGAATCTTCAGTGTTTAATTAAATGCATTAAAACATTGAATGACTCTTGAATTTTGATGAGGCTTGAAAAATAACATTGAATAATATAGATATTTTTAAGAAGGTTTTCTAAAGTTTAAGAAGGTTTAAAACCATCATGCAAACAAGACAGATAGCAAAACTAGAGGTTTGACAAAGTATCTGTTTAATAAAATTATATGAAAATTTTCTTTGTATACTATAGAATTCCTTATTTGTCTTCTTTTAGAAAGATTAAGTAGGATAGGAGTAGTTGTCAAGAAATTGCTTTTATTATGGATATTTAATCATATAGCTGTCTTAAATTTCTTTAGCATTTTACTATTTTCCAAGTACCTACATACTTCTTTTTTAATTATGTTCAAAACAGTCTTTTAAAAAATTTTGGAAATACAGTTGATGAACAACATTGTGTTAATTTTACGTGCATTGTAAAATGAATCAGTTAAAAATATAAACACAGCCACTTTTCTTGTTTTTTTTTTTTTTCTAATTTAGACCATTAAAGAGTATTGAGTAGAGTTCCCTATGCCATACAGCAGGCTCTTATTAGTTATGTATTATATATATAGAAGTGTGGATATGTCAGTAACAATCTCCCAATTTATCCCTCCCCACACTTATCCACTACTACTCATAAGGCATAAGTTATCTATGACTCTCCTTCTATTTTATAAGTTCATTTTGTGTATGTTCTAAGATTCCACATATGAGCAATATCATATGATACTTGTTGTATTTGATTTATTTCCTTCAATATGACATCTATAGGTCCATACAAGTTGCTACAAATGACATTATTTTGTTCTTTTTATGGCTGAATAAGATTCCATCATATGCATCTATTGCATCATATTGGGTGGCCCTAGTGGCTCAGCTGATAAAGAATCTACCTGTAATTCAGGAGACCTTGGTTTGATCCCTGGGTTGGGAAGATCCCCTGGAGGAAGGCATGGCGATCTACTCCAGTATTCTTGACTGAGGAATCTCCACGGACAGAAGAGTCTTGTGTGCTACAGTCCATGGGATTGCAAAGAGCTAAATACAACAGAGACTAAGCACATCTTCTTTACCCATTCCTCTGTTGATAGACATTTATGTTGCTTTCATGTCCTGGTTATTGTAAATAGTGCTGCAGTAAACATTGGGGTGCATATATATTTTTGAATTGTGCTTTTCTCTTGGTATTTGCCCAGTAGTTGGATTCCTGGGTCATATGACAGGTTTTTTTTTTTTTTTTTTCCCAATAGTTTCTCAAGGAATCTTGGGATCCTTGGGATCCAAAAAAGGACTGAAAATCCCCAGGGAAACAAACTCTTGGAGGGCACAACAAAAATTTGTTTGCACCAGGAACCAGGAGAATGGAGCAGTGATCCCACAAGAGACTGAGCCAGACTTTCCTGTGAGTGTCCAGGAGTCTCCAGCAGAAGTATGGATTGACCATGGTCTGCTTCAGGGTCAGGAGCACTGACTACAACAGTTGTGGTAGCCCTGGAATGCTGGCATAAGTCCTTTTGAAGGCGGTCCCCATTGTCCCTACAATAGTTTGACCTCAGGCCAAATTACAGGGATGGAACACAGCCCCACCCATCACTAAGAAATTGGATTAAAAATTTATTCAGCGTGGGCCAGCCCACCAGAGCAAGACCCAGTTTTACCCACAGCCAGACCCTCCCACCAGGAAGCTTCCATAAGCCTCTTATCCTCATCCATCAGAGGCAAGATAGAATTAAAATCACAATTACAGAAAACTAGACAAACTGATCACATGGATCACAACCTTGTCTAACTCAATGAAAGGATGAGCTATGCCATTTAGAGCCACCCAAGATGCACGGGTCATGGTGGTAAGTTCAGGCAAAATGTGGTCCGCTGAAGAAGAGAATGACAAACAACTTCAGCTTTCTTACCTTGAGAACCCCAAGAACAGTATGAAGAGCCCAAAACATATGACACTGAAAGATGAACTCTCAGGTCGGTAGGTGCCCAATATGCTACAGGAGAAGAATGGAGAAATAGCTCCAGAAGAAATGAAGAGGCTGAGCCAAAGTGGAAAAAATACCCAGTTGTGGATGTGTCTGGTGGTGAAAGAAAAGTCTGAAGCTATAAAGAACAATATTGCATATAAACCTGGAATATTACTTCCATGAATCAAGGTAAATTGAAAGTGGTCAAATAGGAGATAGCAAGAGTGAATATTGACATTTTAGAAATCAGTGAATTAAAATGGACATGAATGCATGAATTTAATTTAGATAAAAATTATATCTACTACTGTGAGCAAGAATCACTCAGACAAAATTGAGTAGCTCTCACAGTCAACAAAAGAGTCTGAAATGCAGTACTTTGGGAACAATCTTAAAAGGGACAGAATGATCTCAATTCATTTCCAAGGCAAACCATTCAATATCACAGTAATCCAAGTCTAAGTCCCAACCACCAATGCTGATGACACTGAAGTTGAACGGTTTTATGAAGACCTACAAGACCTTCTAGAACTAACACCATAAAAAGATGTCCTTTTCATCGTATGGTATTGGAATGCAAAAGAGGTCAAGAGATACCTGAAGTACCAGGTAAGTTTGGCCTTGGAGTACAAAATGAAGTAAGGCAAAGGCTAACAGAGTTTTGCCAAGAGAATGCACTGGTCATAGCAAACACCCTTTTTCAACAATGCAGGAGATGACTCTATATATGGACATCACCAGATGATCAATACTGATTTCACATTGATTATATTCTTTGCAACTGAGGGTGGAGAAGCTATATACAGTCAGCTAAACCAAGACTGGGAGCTGACTGCAGCTCAGATCATGAACTGCTTACTGCAAAATTCAGATTTAAGTTGAAGTAGGGAAAACCAATAGACCACTCAGGAATAATCTAAATCAAATCCCTTACAATTATACCATGAAAGTGACAAATAGATTCAAAGGGGATAGATCTGGTAGATTGCCAGAAGAATATAGATTATAACATTGCACAGGAGACGGTGATCAAAACCATCCCCAACAAAATGAATTGCAAAAAGGCAAAATGGCTGTCTGAGGAGGTCATACAAACAGCTGAGAAAATAAGAGAAGTGAAAGGCAAAGGTGAAAAGAAAAGATATATCTGCCTGAATGCAGAGTTCCAAAGAGTAGCAAGGAGAGATAAGAAAGCCTTCCTAAGTGAACAAGCCAAAGAAATAGAGGAAAACATTATGATGCAGAAGACTAGAGGTCTCTTCAAGAAAATTAGAAATACCAAGGAAAATTTTCATACAAATATGAGCACAATAAAGGACAAAAAAGATATGGACCTAACAGAAGCAGGAGATATTAAGAAGAGGTGACAAGAATACACAGAAGAACTATATAAAAAAGATATCAATGACCCAGATAACCATGATGGTGTGGTCACTCACCTAGAGTCAAACATCTTGGATTGGGAAGTAAAGTGGGCCTTAGGAAGAATCACTACAAACAAAGCTAGTGAAGGTGATGGAATTCCAGCAGTGTTACCTCAAATCCTAAAAAATAATGTTGTGAAAGTGCTGCACTCAATATCCAGCAAATTTGGAAAACTTAGCAGTGGCCATAGAACTGGAAAAGATCATTTTAATTCTAATCCCAAAGAAGCAAAATGCCAAAAAATGTTCCAGCTACCACACAATTGCACAATTTTCACATGCTAGCAAAGTAATGCTCTATATTCTCCAAGACATTTTTCAACAGTATATGAACTGAGAATTTCCAGATGTTCAAGCTGGATTTGGAAAAGGCAGGGGAACAAGAATTTTCAAATTGCCAACATCTGTTGGATTGTAAATAAAGCAAGAGAATTCCAGAGAAACATCTACTTCTGCTTCACTGACTACACCAAAGCCTTTGACTGGATGGATTACAACAAACTGGAAAATTCTGAAAGGATGTGAATCTCAGACCATCTTACCTGCTTCTTGAGTAACTTGTATACAGGTCAAGAAGTAACAGTTAGAACTGGATATGGAACAACGCACTGGTTCCAAAATGGGGAAAGGAGTATGTCAAGGTTGTATACTGTCACCCTGCTTATTTAACTTATATGCAGATTACATCATGAGAAATGCTGGGCTGGATGAAGCCCAAGCCGGAATCAAGATTGCTGGGAGAAATATCAATAACTTCATGTATGCAGGTGACACCACCCTTCTGGAAGAAAGTGAAGAATGAAAGAGCTTCTTGATGAAAGTGAAAGAGGAGAATGAAAAAGTTGGCTTAAAACTAAACATTCAAAAATCTAAGATCATGGCATCTGGCTCCACCTCTTCATGGCAAATAGATGGGAAGCAGTGGAAACAGTGACAGACTTTATTTTCTTGGTCCCCAAAATCAATGCAGATGGTGATGGCAGCCACTAAATTAAAAGACATTTTATCCCTGGAAAAAAAAGAGTAATGACAAACATAGTGAAAAGTGAAAGTCACTCAGATGTGTCCGACTCTTTGCGACCCCATGGGACTCTACAGTCCATGGTATTCTCCAAGCCAGATACTGGAGTGGGTAGCCTTTCCCTTCTCCAGGGTATCTTATTAACCCAGGGATTGAACCCAGATCTCCCGCACTGCAGGCAGATTCTTTACCAGCTAAGCCACAAAGCAGAGACATTACTTTGCCTATGAAGATCTTTATAGTCAAGCTATGGTTTTTCTAGGAATGTGAGAGCCAAAGAAGTGATGCTTTTGAACTGTGATGTTGAGGAAGATTCTTGGGAGTCCTTTGAACTGCACAGAGATCAAACCATCAATCTTTAAAGAAATCAATCCTGAATTTTCATTAGAAGGACTGATGCTGAAACTGATTCTCCAATACTTTGGCCACCTGTAGGGAAGTGCTACTTCATTAGAAAAGACCCTAATGCTGGGAAAGATTGAAGGCAGGAGGGGAAGGGGACAATATAGAATGAAATCATTGAATGGCATCACTGACTCAATGGACATGGGTTTGAACAGGCTCTGGGAGATAGTGAAGGACAGGGAAGACTGTCATATTTTAGTCCATGGGTTTGCAAAGAGTTAGACATGACTGAGTGACTGAACAATAATAGCTCCATACTGATTTTCATAGTGGTTGTATCAACATTCCCACCAATATAATAGGCTTCACTTTTCTCCACATCTTCTCCAGTATTAATTTTTGCATTTTCTTTCTGATGGCCATTCTAGTGGGAAGTGAAACCTCATTGTAATCTTGATTTGGGTTTCTCTAATAATCAGTTATGTTGAGCATATGTTCATGTGCTTCTTGGCCATGAATTTCTTTTTTGGAGAAATTTCTGTTTAGATTTTCTACCTATTTTTTGACAAGGCTTATATATCTAAGCAGCATGAACTGTTTGTCTGTTTTGGAGATCAGTCCCTGGTTGGCTGCTTCATTTGTTAATATTTTTTCCTATTCTCATTTACCATTTCAACAAAGAATAAAATGCCTTGGAATAAACCTATGTAACAGGCTAAAGGTTTGCATTCAGAAAACTATAAGATACTAATAAGAGAGATAAAAAATTACCCAAATAAATGGAAAGATATTCCATGTTATTGGATTAGAAAAATCAATATTGTGAAAATGACTATTATATCCAAAGCAATCTACAGATTCAGTGCAACCCCAATGAAGTTACTAATGGTAGTTTTCACAGAATTAGAAGAAAAAAATAATTACAATTTGTATGGAAACACAAAAAAACAGTGAATAGTCAAAGCATTCTTGAAAAAGAAAAAAAAAGGAACTGGAAGAATCAGGCTCCCCGACTCTAGACTATATTACAGAGATTAAATCGGATATTCTTCAGTCAGGGATAGGACTTTATGAGCTCACTCTCTGATGGTTATTCAAGAGTTTGCATTTAGCTGTTAACATAATAGATCTATTCATTCTGTCACTTATTTAGATAAATGGACATTGTACATGTCCAGCAGGAGAGCAGAACCTGACTGGAGAAAAAAACCTTCTTTCTTACATTCCAGAATGAACATTCGAAGTGCTATACCTGAGAATCTAATTGAAGTTGAAACCCAGCCACTTATATAGATTCATTCAGATACACAGATACACTTCAAAACGTATCAGTCTAGCTCAGGTCAGAATAAAGAGCCTACTCTAATTAGTTCAACATATGCAATAAATGGGGGCTTCCTCGATGATTCAGTGGGTAAAGAATTCACCTGCAGTGCAGATGACATGGGTTCCATCCCTGGGTCTGGAAGATCCTCTGGTTGAGAGCATGGCAATCCACTCTAGCCTAGAGAAACCCATGGATTAAGGAGTCTGATGTGCTACAGTACAAAGGGTTGAAAAGAATCAGAGATGGCTGAATGACTAAGCTTGGAAGCCAGCGTGCACACAATAAATGAAAATAGTAACTAAAAATCTTTTAAGATATAAATACACAACAATAGCAACAAAAGATAATGTAATTCAAATTGACTGTAATAGTTCCTACCTTTCTGGGGATGGAAGAACAAGAGGAAAGGGTCTTACCAAAACCTCCAATGTGAGGTTTCTTAGATGGAGTTAAAACAACAATGAGGGCGTCAAGTGGGAGCTGTGTCCATGGATGGAAGAGCTGTTCCTGGGTGGGAGCATGGGTGGGGGTGGGTGGAGGCTCACATCCAGCAAAAGTGTAAACAATGACATAGATTCAGCCCAAAATAGAGAGAGTGGGGTCATGAAACCCCTGTATTCAGTCTTTCACATATCACCTAATTAAATATATATATATATATATGGAAAGGTGCCACATAAATATTATGATGAACATTACAGTGTTCATATTATGGCAACAATATGGTGAAGCATGATAGAGAGCATATTAAAAAGCAGAGACAACTTTGCCAGCAAAGGTCCATCTAGTAAAAGTTATGGTTTTTCCAGTAGTCATGTGTGGCTATAAGGGTCGGACTATAAAGAAAGCTGAGCACCAAAGAATTGATGTTTTTGAACTGTGGTGTTGGAGAAGACTCTTGAGAGTCCCTTGGAGAGCAGGAGATCCAACCAATCAATCAGAAAGGAACTCAATCCTAAATATTCATTGGAAAGACTAACGCTGAAGCTGAAACACTGTGGCCCCCTGATGTGAAGAACTTACTCATTGGAAAAGATCCTGATGCTGGGAAAGATTGAAGGAGGGAGGAGAAGGGGATGAAATCGTTGAATGACATCAACAACTCGGTGGACATGAGTTTGAGTAAACTCTGGGAGTTGGTGATGGACAGGGAAGCCTGGCGTGATGCAGTCCATGGGGTCAAAAAGAGTCAGACAGGACTGAGTGACTGAACTGAAGGTGAAGAATAGAGGAAGTACGGTAAGTAGATGTGACAGCAATGGGCACAGAAAAGGGTATATACTGTGTACAATCTAAGAATTATGGTTCTTGTGTAATAAGTATTCACTAGCTAGAATTTAAATTTTATGTGCAGAAATTATTTAAATATCATTTTGGATAATCTGTTAA
Organism: Antilocapra americana; assembly: GCA_007570785.1. Classification (NCBI taxonomy): domain Eukaryota; kingdom Metazoa; phylum Chordata; class Mammalia; order Artiodactyla; family Antilocapridae; genus Antilocapra; species Antilocapra americana. The sequence continues at coordinate 16,287,028 of ML662449.1, read as the reverse complement.
TTTTGCTTGTTTGAATTATATTTCTACTTTGTATAAACAAAGAGGATATTTTTTGCTCTATAAATTGCTGCATCTTTTGGAGATAACCATGTAGCTATAGTCTGGTTTGGTCAGTTAGCTGTAATTTGGAAACTTAATCAGCAGTTCATCAGTGGATGATTGGTAGTTCTACATAGGATATCAAGAAGTTATAGCCTCTGGTTCATCTTCAAATATCTTTCTTAAAAACTATGATGATAACAAGGAAAGGGAGAGAGAGAAAAGGAGAGGGGCTAAATAAGTTCACAAACTAGGATTGGAATGTGATAAACTACTAAAAATAAAATGACAAGACTATCCAAAGCTAAAATCTGGGACACTACCAGATAATGTCAGAATACGACCATGATATTGATATGCTGCCAAGGAAGAAAGGGGGACTTTGAAAGGGGTCCAGAATATAAAGTGAAAGGCTATGCCTGAAGTTTTTGCTAATTGTATTGATTAAAGAAGCAACTCTCTTTTCACATCAAGAAAGGGTTAAAGTGAAGGGAAGGAAAGGCTACCATCTATTGTTTATTACTTGTGTTTTCTCTCTGTAACTAAGGTCATGACAGAGGATATACTTCCCTCTCCACTCTGTTTTTACAGTATTTGGAAACTGCAAAATATTTTTTAGTCCACTGTAATAAATCAACATTTATTCTAATGTATTTTATGCTAATGAATTTGTCATTCTCTCTTCAAATAAGAACATAGAAACTAATACTTCATTTCTCTGCTCACATAACATTCAGATATTTCTGTTTAATCATAATTTTCTTTCCTGAAACCCATGATATAGTCATGGAGTCTTCATCACTAGAGAAAGCTAGTGTTGTACTTTTCAAAGATGTTCTCTGAATGTCTAGGATGTTACCATAAGCCAATTCGCATTCCACTGCTTCTTTAATTGATCTGTTTGGACCCAGTGATGCATGGCATTTAAATTATGGCATGTGAAATTGAGAGTTGGAAAAAATGAGTTTGGAAAGGGCATTGGAATGATACAAAAATAATTTTATCTAGAACAAGAAAGAAACTCTGTTTCAAGTTATCCCCAGTTAAACTTTACATGCTAGAAAAAGAGTAACATAATGGCAACTTCAGATCAGTATAGATTCATAAAAGTAAGGCATCAAAACAGCAGGAAGTTACATTAAAATGGTGATCCATCAGTCCTCCAATAGTAAGTTATTTATAACACAAAAATGTTGGGTTAAGATGAACAAAAAACTGGAACGTGCCACCAGCCGCAACAGAACCACTTTGTCCAAATCCCTTGTCATTCAAACCTGGAGTCATTAGGTAGATGAGAGGCTTTTGATTTAATTATTTTACTTTGTTTCAATTGATTTTTTTTTTTAAGGAGAAGAGAAAATTTGAGGTCACTATTCTAGATTTTTACCTGCAATGAAAATTTCATTAAAGAAAATATTCTTTACACCACACCTTTCCAGTTTCAACTTAAAAAAAAAATACCAAAGACCGTCTAAGTGGCCTATAATAGATCATTTGGGGGCATATGTTTGGGAAAAAGTATGTTGGCTGACATCATCTATCAACTTTGAGTAGCTTAGCGAATTTTTTTGTAAGCACTATTTGAAAGTCATCTCAAAGATGAAATTCATAGTTTAAATCTACATTTTATGTCCTATAATAAATTTTTCACAAGTGAAAATGAGCCCAGGTAAATAGGATATGAAAAGTCTGAGAATAAAAGTTTTTAATCTTAGGAGAGCTAGAGTTAAAATGAGTTAGTGAGAGACAACCTTTAAGAATTGTGTTCAGTTCTCTGCAAAGTACTATAATGAAAATGTAATGACTTAGCATGAATTCCAAAGAGAGTAAATGGGAGATAAAAAGATACTCAAGATCATGTCATATGCAAGTTATTAAATAACCAGGCCATATATATTGTAGAATAAATAAATAAGTTGGCACAGGAAATATTTCTTCAAATATTTGAGATGTCCTGTGGGAAAGGACATATGGATACCAGATTTCACATCAATGATAAGAGAATTAGGTTTCCAAGTAGAATTGTTGCTCAGTAGCAAGAGGGAAGCCCTGTATCTCAACAAAAGCTAACAAAAATTATAATGAATTTTATTAGTTGCATAGAATGAATATAAGCAAATAATACTATATTTGAGTGTGAATAAAGCAAAAGATAATAACTAATACTAGATAATTTGTAGAATTTCTTCATCTCAATTTCTATCATATGGTGAAACAACATAACCAAAGATACTGACTCTTTTTTTTTTAAGATTAATTGGCTACACTTAAGACTTTGACTGTGTAGATCACAACAAACTGTGGGAAATTCCTAAAGAGGTAGAATATCACACCACCTTGTCTGTCTCCTGAAAAGCAACAGCTAGAACCAAACTTGGAAAAATGGACTGGTTCAAAATTGGGAAGGCTGTATGTTACATGCAGAGTACATTTTGCAAAATGCAGGCTAGATTAATCATAGGCTGGGATTAAGATTTCTGGGAGAAATATCAACAACCTCAGAAATGCAGAGGATACCATTCTAATGTTAGAAAGTGAAGAAGAACTAAATAGGCTCTTGATGAGGGTAAAAGAGGAGAGTGAAAAAGCTGGCTTAAAACTCAACATTCAAGAAACAAAGATCATGACATCTAGTCCCATCACTTCCTGGCAAGTAGATGGGGGAAAAGTGCAAGCAGTGACAGAGTATATTTTCTTGGGCTCCAAAATCACTGCAAATGGTGACTGCAGCCATGAAATCAAAAGATGCTTGCTCCTTGGTAGAAAAGCTATGACAAATCTAGACAGTGTATTAAGAAGCAAAGACATCACTTTGCCAATAGTTCAATAGTCAAGCTATGGTTTTTCCAGTAGTCAGATATGGATGTGAGAGTTGGGCCATAAAGAAGGTTTAGTGCCAAAGAACTAATGCCTTTGAATTGTGGTACTAGAGAAGACTCCTGAGAGTCTCTTAGATAGCAAGGAGATTAAACCAGTCAATCCTAAAGGAAATCAACACTGAATATTCATTGGAAGGACTGATGCTAAAGTTGAAGCTCCAATGCTTTGACCACTTGATGCAAATAGCCAACTCACTGGAAAAGACCTGGATGCTTGTAAAGCTTGAAAAAATAGGGCAGTAGAGGATGAGATGGTTATGAAGCATCACTGACTCAATGGATATAAATCCAAGAAAACTCTGGGAGATAGTGAAGGACAGGAAAGCCTGGAATGCTGCAATCAGTGGGGTTGCAAAGAGTCAGACACACTTAGCTAATGAATAACAACAATAACAAAAAGATGGGGCAGAAAATTTAACCAAAAATGCTGTGCCAGATAGCTACAGAAATGATTTTCAAATTGTGGGTTGTAATCTATTACTAGGCTTGAAACCAATATAGGGAGTCAGTTGAATAAAATGGAATAGGTAAAATATGGGAAATTTCACCTAAAAAGGATAAATATTGCTTAGTGCAATGTGTGTGGGTGTGTGTGTGTGTGTGGGGTGTGTGTGTGTGGGGGGTGTGTGTGTGTGTGTACTCTGTAATGATATAAAGTCTATTTTCTACTGTGGATCATGTTAAAAAATTTTTGAAAAATCACTTTCTTGGATCATATCTCTTTATGTAACTTGCACAAATTTGATTAAATTGGATAATGATGCAATAGGAACATTCTTGTGAATAAGTGGTAAATTACCTGATTTTTTTGTCAATGAATTAATTTGAATTATCTTATTTTATTTATTCTCTGCATTGTTTTATCTTAGTAGTCTTCTCCCATAGTGTTTCCCCCTTGAAGGTAGCTTCAATGTTTTTGAGATTTGATTGATATCCTTTGAAACATAGGAGTGCTTGTGGAATAAAATTTCATACAGCTATAGTTAAACCCTTGGGCTAAATGCTCATATAATTTTGAGTTTCAATCAGAACTGAGTTCAGATGAGTTAGTGAGAGGATAATCTTTAGAACAAGGCATACCTGGGTTCAAATATTGACACTAATCAGATTTTACTTAGCCTTGGACAAATTACTTCAGTTTTCTTCTCCTGTATATATACATGTGTGTGTGTGTGTGTGTGTGTGTGTGTTTATAAAGTTCAATTTCTATATCATGATCCTCCACTGTTAACTAACTTCATTAGTGGCATTTAGGTCACAGAGAACACCAGTACCTTTGCTCTTTTTAGTGGAACTTTCAGTAAAAATTTTAAAAAGAAAGGAAGGAAAGAAAGAAGGAAGGAATGAAAGAAAACAAATGGAGTCAAATTCTGTTCCTCTGTGTGTAGTGTGTAGGATTATACTATCTGCTGTTGAGGAGATTATTCCAATCTATTTGTGAAATCCTTTTCTTTACTTGGGCATTTGAAGACAGAATAAGGGTAGGAAGGAAGAAAACAAACAAGGAGAATTTTTCCTGATAGAAAAAATTGATGGGATTTTCAACAAGAATTTTACTACAGCACATCAAGATAGGACCCTAGCTATGACATTCAGACAAAAGTATCATGTAAGAATTGACTGTTATTTGGATTAGTGACAACTATGTTGTGTGTCATCAGATATCCTGTATTTAGTTTCAGATGGCGTTAAGTAGCGGGGGTTTAGAAATTTAGTGCTCTGTGTTTTATAAGGAGCCTTAAAGACAGTCCTCTAAGCTATCAAGCAAGGCTCGCAAGGAAATAGTATTTCATAATGAGATTTACAGATCTTAGATATAAGGCTAATTGCTACAATTTGTTTGTAACAGAGCAGCTTGAATTAAGATGTACATACATCACACCATATATGTATATGTGATTGCATTTGATAATCTCCTGGAGCTGGCTTACACTGACTCATAAGAAAAAATTTTTCAATTTTCAGGAAGTTTTCAAACTGATTATTAAAATTAAATTGCATGAATGTACATTTTAATACATTATTTTTAAAGATGCAAATCCTTTAAATACTCAAACTCCTAGTTCCTATATTTTACTGTTATCCATACCCTTGAGATTATCTATTCTATTGTTTCAGTATGTTATAAATAAAATACAGTGACATGCTAATGCCCATTTTCCTCCAGTATCCAATAATATACTCTTAGCTTTAAGTAAACATAGATGGGAATAGTTATATCATGGAAATGGCAAAGCAGGACATTTTTTTGAGTCATTTATTATATAATTGACATCATACCAATAGGTTTTTGTCAACTGATCTCACAAAATATCAGTGGCATGCATTTGTCTAGACAAGTTGAAACCGGAAATTTCTACCTATTTGAATTTCATTAATGTGCCACTCTGCCTATCATCAGATCAGTGGGCAATGGCCCCTTTAGAGGCAAGTTCAGAAGACTACTCTTCCAGGAGATGTGAAAGCCTCAGTATATATCCCTATCTCATTATGCTGACTGAGAGCAACTTAAAAAAATGCTGTATTTTTTAGATAAAAAAGAATAACCAACATCCAAGTGGCATCATGAATAGTTCTTGAGACAATTAACAAAAACTTGTTTGCCATAGATAGCCATATATAAACTTAGCTTCTGTCCATCTAAATTTTTTTCTTCTATTAAAATGAACTTGTTTTTCCTCAAGTTGAATAATCCACTCTTGCACAGTTTTATGAGACTCAGATAAACATGATGTGCAAGGGAGATTTACGTAAGACTGCCTCTAAGTCATGGCTGATCCATGAACATGTTCCTTTTACTCTTCGTTCACTTGGAAAGTTTTCCTAAAAACAATAGCTTTGTCCTAACCCTGAAATTTAGTGAAAATACCAATATGTAACAAAGTAAAAAAAAAAAAAATTCATGAAACAATAAGAACTCTGTTAACACCTTCATAACAGAGTACAGAACATCCTGTTTTTTTTTTTTTTTAAGGTAGCTAGAATTTTACTCTGGTGTTGAAAGAGAGTTCATATACAGGGATTTTCTTTTATTGAAATGAATGTAAAAACTGTATTACTTGAATATAGTGAAAAGTTTTTTTTATTTTTTTTCAAACTAGAAGATCAAAGAAAGAGTAGAAGTAACAGCTTGTGAGCTTGTGTCAAACTATTTGTGTGGATTCATGGGCTTCGCTGGTGGCTCAGATGGTGAAGAGTCTGTTTGCAATGAAGGAGACCCAGGTTCAATCCCTGGGTGGGGAAGATCCCCTGGAGAAGGAAATGGCAACCCATTCCAGTATTCTTGCCTAGAGAATTCCATGGACAGAGGAGTCTGGTGGGCAACAGTCCATGGGGTCACAAAGGACTGGACATAATTTCTGTGGATGCATATTTAATGCAGTTTATTCTTTATAATTTCTGTGAAAAAATTTATAATATTGAAGTGAAATAAAGAGCTCTGAGGATCCACCATTTTCAACTAAATAGTGTGCTTATAGATTGACATTTTTCCTTTGAGAGTATATAGACTATTCTCTTCCTGGAGAGGCTCTTGTATTTATTCTATAAACACAGGCAGTTAAGAACTTCATAAATGCGTCTGATATAAATGTCTTCCACATTTATTTAAATCTTTTCCATGGATATGGAGAGCAAGTGATAATTATTGTCTAATAAGCTCTCTACTCATGGGGAAATTTAACCAGTTCACACTGACGTTTTTTATATCCTAAAAGATCCCATTGGATTAAACTTTGGAAATGCACTCCATTTCAGCTTTTGTCAGTTTCCTTGACACTTTTCAAATTCCTCCTCCACTTTTTAATCTAGGAAGTGAGTAAACTTTTTACTTTGTCTTTAGCTAATGCATCTTCTTTCTTTCTACTAGGAAGTTAATACAAGTATATAAATATTTCTGACCCCCAAGTTAAATATGTTGTCCTATATGCTCCAACTAAGTAACTAATTATATTTTTCACAGACAAACAATAAAATAGGAAACTAACTTTAAAAACACCTGAATATGAAGAGAGATCTTATAACATTGATTCTCTTCTGGTCTTCCTACTTTGCATTATTTAATCTTTTTAAAAGCATCATTATATATTGTATTGTTTTTAAAATCCAGGAAACAAAATTTTTTGCAAGCATATTTTTACTACGAGTGGTATACTAATCGTTGTCATGATACATTAACATAACTCACATCTATTAACTTCACTGAACATTTTATTAACTCTTGGCATCTGGTCTCATCACTTCATGGTAAATAGATGGGAAAACAATGGAAAGAGTGACAGACTTTTTATTTTTGAACTCCAAAATCACTACAGATGGTGACTGTAGCCATGAAATTAAAAGATGCTTTCACCTTGAAAGAAGAGCTATAACCAACATAAATAGCATATTAAAAAGCAGAGACATTACTTTGCCAACAAAGGTCCATCTAGTCAAAGCTATGGTTTTTCCAGTAGTTACGTATGGATATGTGTTTTGGACTATAAAGAAAGCTGAACACTGAAGAATTGTTGCTTTTGAACTGTGGTGTTGGACAGACTCCTGAGAGTCCCTTGGACAGCAAGATGATCCAATCAGTCCATCCTAAAGGAAATTAGTCCTGAATATTCATTGGAAATACTGATGCTGAAACTGAAGCTGCAATACTTTGGCCACCTGATGCAAAGAACTGATTCATTGGAAAAGATCCTAATGCTGGGAAGGATTGAAGGCAGGAGGAGAAGGGGACGACAGAGGATGAGATGGCTGGATGGCAGCACTGAATCAATGGACATGAATTTGAAAAATTTCTGGGAGTTGTTGATGCATAGTGAGGCCTGGCATGCTGTGGTTCTTGGGGTCACAAAGAATAGGACAGGGCTGAGTGACTGAAATGAACTGATTAACTCCAAAGCCTGTTGCATGAAGAAATACTTCACTGTGTCTGAAAATTGAACTTAAATTTCAACTGATGCTTTTCTACAGATTGTAGTCATTTAAAATTTTTATAATGACTATTTTCTCCTGTGCTATACAATGTATTCTTAAAACTCATATATTTTGTATTAATATATAGTAATTTGTTTCTCTTAATCAGATACCACCAAATTACCCCCTCTCTTCTTGCCTCTCCTCACTAGTGACTAGTAGCTTTTCTATATCTGTGAGCTATTTTTGCTACATACCTTCTTCTATCTTATTTTTTAAAATTCAAAATACATGTTATCATACCTTACTATTTTTTTAATCTTTAGTAACTATAGGCCTTTTTAAAAATATTATTATTTTATGGGAGGCTAATTACTTTACAATATTGTAGTGGCTTTTGCCATACATTGACATGAATCAGCCATGGGTTTACATGTCTTCCCCATCCTGAACCCCCCTCCCACCCCCCTCCCCATCCCATCCCTCTTGGTCATCCCAGTGCACCAGCGCTGAGAACGCTGTCTCATGCATTGAACCTGGACTGATGATCTGTTTCACATATGATAATATACATGTATTAATGTTATTCTTTCAGATCATCCCATCCTCACCTTCTCCCACAGAATCCAAAGACCGTTCTATACATCAGTGTCTCTTTTGCTGTCTCACATATAGGGTTATCATTATCATCTTTCTAAATTCCATATATATATGTTAGTATACTGTACTGGTGTTTTTCTTTCTGGATTACTTCACTCTGTATAATTGGCTCCAGTTTCATCCACCTCATTAGAACTGATTCAAATATGTTCTTTTTAATGGCTGAGTAATATCCCATTGTGTATATGTGCCACAGCTTTCTTAGTCATTCATCTGCTAATGGACATTTAGTTTGCTTCCATGTCCTGGCTACTGTAAACAGTGCTGTGAACACTGGGGTACATATGCCTCTTTCAAACCTGGTTTTCTTGATGTGTATGCCCAGCAGTGGGATTTCTGGGTCATATGGTAGTTCTCTTTCCAGTATTTTAAGGACTCTCCACACTGTTCTCCATAGTGGCTGTACTAGTTTCCATTCCCACCAACAGAGTAAGAGGGTTCCCTTTGCTCCACACCCTCTCCAGCATCTATTGCTTGTAGATTTTTGGATAGCAGCCATTCTGACTGGCATGAGATGGTACCTTATTGTGGTTTTGACTTATATATCTGTGATAATGAGTGATGTTGAGCATATTTTCATGTGTTTGTTAGCCATCTGTATATCTTCTTTGGAGAAATGTCTGTTTAGTTCTTTGGCCCATTTTTTGATTGGGTCATTTCTTTTTCTGGTATTGAGCTACAGGAGTTGCTTGTATATTTTTGAGGTTAATTTTTGTCAGTTGCTTCATTTGCTGTTATTTTCTCCTATTCTGAAGGCTGTCTTTTCACTTTGCTTATAGTTTCCTTCATTGTGTAAAAACTTTTAAGTTTAATTAGGTCCCATTTGTTTATTTTTGTTTTTATTTCCAATATCCTGGGAGGTGGGTCTTAGAGGATCCTTCTGTGATTTATGTCAAAGAGCATTTTGCCTATATTTTCCCCTAAGAGTTTTATAGTTTCTGATCTTACATTTAGATCTTTAATCCATTTTGAGTTTGTATTTGTGAATGGTGTTAAAAATGTTCTAGTTTCATTATTTTACAAGCAATTGACCAATTTTCCTAGCGCCACTTGTTAAAGAGATTGTCTTTTCTCCATTGCATATTCCTGCCTCCTCTGTCAAAGATAAGGTGACCATAGGAGCATTGATATATCTCTGGGCTTTCTATTTTGTTCTATTGATATATATTTCTGTCTTTGTACCAGTACCATACTGGCTTGATGACTGTAGCTTTGTAGTATAGCCTGAAGTCAGGCAGCTTGATTCCTCCAGTTCCATTCTTCTTTCTCAAGATTGCTTTGGCTATTCAAGGCTTTTTCTATTGCCATACAAATTGTGACATTATTTGCTCTAGTTATGTGAAAAAGACCGTTGGTAGCTTCATAGGGATTGCATTGAACCTATAGATTGCTCTGGGTAGTATACTCATTTTCACTATATTGATTCCTCCAATCCATGAACATGGTATATTTCTCCTTCTATTTGTATCATCTTTGATTTCTTTTCATAAGTGTTTTATAGTTTTCTTCATATAGGTCTTTTGTTTCTTTGGGTGGATATATTCCTAAGTATTTTATTCTTTTCATTGCAATGGTGAATGGGATTGTTTCCTTAATTTCTGTTTCTGTTTTCTCATTGTTAGTGTATAAGAATGCAACGGATCTCTGTGTGTTAATTTAATACCCTGTATCTTTACTATATTCATTGATTAGCTCTAGTAATTTTCTGGTAGAATCTTTAGGGTTTTCTGTGTAAAGGATCATGTCATCTACAAACAGTGAGAGTTTCACTTCTTCTTTTCCAATCTGTATTTCTTTTATTTCTTTTTCTGCTCTGATTGCTGTGGCCCAAACTTCAAAAACTATGTTGAACAGTAGTGGTGAGAGTTTTCGAGATTTGGGGTCATTTTTATTATCATTATTCTGAATTCTTTTTCAGATAGACTCTCTATCTCCTCCTCTTTTGTTTGGTTTGGTGGGTATTTATCATGTTCCTTTCCCTGCTGAGTATTTCTTGGCCTTTTCATCTTGTTTAGATTTCTGTGTTTGGGGTAGCCTTTCTGTATTCTGGCAGTTTATTCTTCATTTTTATTGTGGAGGTTCCTCCCTGTGGTTGGGATTGGACAAGTGGCTTGTCAAGGTTTCCTGGTTATGGAAACTTGAGTCGGTGTTCTAGTGGGTTGAGCTGGATTTCTTCTCTCTGGAGTGCAATAAAGTATCCAGTAGTGAGTTCTGAGATGTCTATGTATTTGGTGTGACTTTGGGCAACCTGTATATTGAAGCTCAGGGTTATATTCCTGCGTTGCTGGAGAATTAGTATGATATGCCTTGCTCTAGAACTTATTGGCTCTTGGATGCTGCTTGCTTACAGTGTAGGTATAGAGGCTTTTGGATGATCTCTTATCAATTAATGTTCCCTGGAGTCAGGAGTTCTCTGGTGTTCTCAGGTTTGGGGCTTAAGCCTCTTGCCTCTGAGTTTTAGTCTTATTCTTACAGTAGCCTCAATTATTCTCCATCCATACAGCATTGATGATAAAACTTCTAGGGCAATGGTGAAAAGATCCTCCACAGTGAGGGACACCCAGAGAGGTTCACAGATTACACGGAGAAGAGGAGAGGAAAGAGGGAGATAGAGGTCACCAGGAGGAGAAGAAGGAGAATCAAAAAGGGAGAGAGCAATCTAGCCAGTAAACAATTCCCTATGTGCTCTCCACAGTCTGGAACTCTCAGAGAGGTTCACGGAGTTACATAGAGAAGAGAACAGAGAGGAAGGAGATAGAGGTGAGCAGGAGGAGAAAATGAGGAATCAGAGGGAGAGAGATAGATCTAGGCAGTACTCCATTCCCTAAGTGTTCTCCACAGCCCAGAACACACACAGAGATTCATAGAGTTGGCCTGAGAAGAAAAGGGGGAGGGAGGAGATAGAGGTGACCTAGGGGAGAAACAGGAGGGTCAAAAGGGGGAGAGAGTAATCAAGCCAGTAATCACACTCTTGAGTAAAAAATAGGTACTGAAAATTGGATTCTTAAATGTACGAAATTGATGACAAATACCATACAACAAAGATTAAAAATCTAGAGTAGAGTTTAGACTCTTAAAAATACAATATTAAAAAGAAAAACAAGCAAAATCACATAAGAAGTATATATGAAGTTTGCTTTAAAAATAGGGTCTTTTTTTTTGCAAGGTAATAGATTTTAAAAATAAAAATTAAAGGAGTAATAGAGGACTAAAAAAAAGAAAAATAAATTTAAAAAAATGATAGTAGTAAAAATATATCTAGGAATTTCTCTAGAGATGTTATGGGCAGTGTATGGTCAGTTCAGTTTCAGATTGTCCCTTATTCCAGCTTTTACTTCTAAAGGTCTATAGGCCCCTTCCAATGTAATCAGTATTAACTATAGGGTTTTAATCTGTCACTTCCAAAGTGGTTCCCTCTGTTTATTTGGCTTCTTCTGTTTTCAGGTCTCTTCAGTGTCTAATTTCTGCCCTGACACAAGGGGGCGAAGATCGTCCCTTGTTTAGGCTCACTTGTTCAGTCGTGCTGTGAGGAGGGAGGAACACTGAAAACAAATATCACTGATGTGTGTGGGGAGTACTCGCAGTGTCTCGGCCACACTGTGTTTGCCCCTGCTCATGGCATGTGTGCTTTCCCAGTCTACACTGCTCAGGCTTCAGGTTGCTCTGCAGGGCATGGGCCCTGGGTTGCGTGCACTTCCTCAGGTTCTTGGGTACTCCACAAAGGCCCAGACTCCATTGGGCCTGTGTTTTGTGCTCTTCCACAAGCAGCTCAGGTGACCAGGTGCTTGGCATGCGCACTCTCCCCAGGTGCAGTGCATCTTATCACCTCCCCAGTCCCAGCCGCTCAGTTTCCTGGGCACACCCCTCCCTGGTGTGCTGTGTGTCTCTTTTGGGGAGCTCATCTCTGGCTGCAACCCTCACAGTGGATGTCAACCATCCAGAATCACAGAAAGTCTTTGGTTAGAAACTGGAAGCCTGTTGGCAGTTTGGTAGGGGATGCCCTCTCTTGGGCCAAGTGTGTCCCTTTCTGGCTCTGGCTGGCACCCACTTGCCCTCTGCATCTGGTGGGGGATGAGCTGGTCTACAGCCTACTAGCTCTTCTCTGGTATTTGCTCAGTCCTTTGTTCTGTGAGCAGGCTGGCAGTGTCTTAGTTTAGGGCTTTTGGTGGAATAGTTCTCTCTCTCTCTCTCTCTCTCTTTTTTTCCCCTCTCTCTTTCTGGCTATCCCACAGTTTAAGGTGGTATCTCATGTTAGTTCCCTCAGATTGCCCTCAGGGCCTCCAGGCCCAGTCCTTACCATAAGAAATGCAGCCCGCTTCTCTCCGTTCAGTCCCTGCTTGCTGGTGGCAGAAGAGAGTGTCTGGGGTACTTCTTTTCTGGGAGTTGCTGTTAGGCACATAATCTGTGGGGTTTATTTATTTATTTTTCCTCCCAGTTATGTTGCCCTCTGAGATTTCAAAACTCCCCACAGACCTGCCAGTGAAACGGTTTCCTGGTGTTTGGAAACTTCTCCTCTATTAAGACTCTCTTCCAGGGACAAATCTCCATCCCTAACTCTTTTGTCTCTCTTTTTATCTTTTATATTTTGTCCTACCTCCTTTTGAAGACAATGGGCTGCTTTTCTGGGTGCCTGGTGTCCTCTGCCAGTGTTCAGAAGAAGTTTTGTGGAATTTTCTCAGTTCTTTTGATTAATTTGTGGGGGAGAAAGTGGTCTCTCCGTCCTATTCCTCCACCATCTTGGGACCACCTCTAACTCCATACATTACTTTTTATCTGATTTATTTCACTAAGCATAATATTCCCCAGGTCCATTTATGATATTCCCCAGGTCCATTTATGGTGATGCAAACAGCAGAATTTCATTATTTTTAACTGCTGAGTGATATTCCACTGCATTTATACACACACACACACACACACACACACACACACACATACCATATCTTCTTTATCCATTCATTTGTTGATGGACATTTAGGTTGCTTCCATATCTTAGCTATTGTGCATAGTGTTGCTTTGAACATTGCAATGTGTATACCTTTTTGAAATAATGTTTCATTTCCAGATACATACTCAGGAGTTGAACTGATGGATGTGTTAGTTCTCTTTTAGCTTTTTTTAGGCTATCCCATATTGTTTTCCATAGTGTCTGTACCAATTTATATGCCCACTAACAGTCTACTAGGGCTCCATTTTCTCCATATTCTCTCCAATATTTGCTATTTGTAGGCTTTTGATGATAGCCTTTCTGACAGGTGTGATGAGATATCTCATTGTGTTTTTGATTTGCATTCCTCTAATAATTGAGTGTCTCTTCATGTGCTTGTTTTAGCCATCTATATGTCTTCTTTGATATATTGCAATTGTTTGTTTCTTTTCTTTCTTCTTGATTTAGTTTTGGCAGGTATATACTTCTAAAAACTTGTCCCTTTTTTTCTTGGTTTTCTAATTTTATTATATTTTCAATGTTAGATTTATTATTAATTTTGTCTTTATCTTGCTTGCATTTTCCACATTTTATTATTAAAAACATATACTAGATGCCACAAAGAATGTTCATTGACAATTATTACAATACAATATTGTTAAAGCAAAATGGTATTCATTGTTGTTGAGTCAGTGTCAGTGGTGTATTACAAACAGCTTCTACTGGTTTAGAAGAGCCCACTTGAGCATCTTTATTTAGCTCTGTGCTCAGCAATGTCGTGTTGGTTGCTAGAAATTGATCTTGGTGAACTTTTACACTGTGGAAACCTGAAAATGCTGCATATTTGACTTTTTTTTACTAGAGATCGCTAATTATTAAACATTTACTGTCACACCACAGCCCTAAGTAAAGCCAAATAAATGTATTTCAGACACTATATTTAGTAAAAAAAAAAAAAAAAAAGGAAAGAAAGAAAGAAAAATCGCAATTCTCCTGAAAGTGATAGTTAGAAATCTGTATATTTATTTCTTCAAAAATAATAGCATTCATATTTAATATCAGCTAGCAAACACATTCATTTCACAACTATTATTTTGTTACTCTTGTCATCTTACTTTCCACTTAAGCCAAGTTACTATTTTCATTTATTCTTAAGTCATTTTTGTTTAATGTTTACTCTCACATAGTTATGCAAAAGGCTCTAGTAAGATTCACACCTTTAACAGTCAATATTTATGAAGTAAACAGGTCCTAGAGTAATAACTATACATTTGGTTGCACATAATAACATCATAAACTGAGAGATACATAAATATAACATGTATTAATAAAATCGCATCTTGCTGGGAGAAGCTCAGGCTTTTTAAATCACAGGTGCTAATGAGACCTTACCTGCTGAGAGTAAGAGAAGCTGAACATATTATGTAGATATATGGAAACAACAGACACTGTGGACTTTGTACCAATGTTAGCCAGTCTAATCAATGAAGATTAAAAAAGTCATACAGCAAAATGTATTTTACTGCTTGCTATTTTTAATATACCTTAAAATTATTTATGTAGATTTCTATAAGCATTTTAATAGCTCTTCCTAAAAAGGAAGGTTAGCTTTTTGAATTGTAAATGATTAGACCTTATAATCCATTGTTACTTAACGTGTAGTTCATAGATAAGCAGCATCAACATCACCTAGAGCTTGTTAGAAATGTAACTTCTTAGGCTCCCCTCCAGACCTACTGAAACAGAATCTACATTTTAACAAGATGCCCATGTAATATGTATAGGAAGTTAGGGAATCATTGTTCAAATACATTCTCAGTGTCCATCTTAGTAGGCAAATTCCTTTTACTTGCTTTGCTGTCAAATATCAAAAATTTATTTATAAATCAAATATTTTAGTGTAGGTGATTTACATTTTTGGATTATATCATTATAAAGTTATAAGAAACCATGTATGTAATACATATGTTATATATAATGTTACCTATTTAGATGTCATTTTGCAGAGCTATATTTAGGTAAATACATTCATAGATGTATTGAAAACATGTCTTTGAATATCAGATTTTGTTCATATTGTAGTGTGGATACTAACTAGGCATCTCTCTCTATGCCTCAGTTTCCTGAGTCATAAATTACAGGGACTACTTTGTATATCTTTGACGAAGTTAACGATTTTATAGAAGAAAGCAGCTGGCATCTATTTCTTGATAGTAATCTATCTGTTCAAATCCATTAGTATCTAATTGATGAGGTCTGAAACTTCTGCCCTTCTTATGTCACTTTATCAAATGAATATAACTCATTTTTTATAATAATCTAAGCCACTAGGAAAAAGTTATATAAATTATGGGTATTATGAATACTTTCAAAATATAATAAGCTTGCAAACCCAGCATGATCCATACACTGTGAGCACTCACCACACATGCCAGTAATATTTGTTTGCAGTGTTCCTCCCTCCCCACAACACAACTGAACAAGTGAGCCTAAATAAGTGAACACATTCTTCTCCTTGTGTCAGGGCAGAAATTAGACACTGAAGAGACTTGGAAACAGAGGAAAGCAAAATAAACAAAGAAGAGAAATCCACTCTGGAAGCAACAGGTACAACAGATTAAAACTCTGTAGTTAATATTGACTAAGGTTTGGAAGGCCTCTATAGACCTTGGGAATAAGTAAAATCTGGAACAAGGAACTATCTGAAACTGAACTGATCCCACACTGCCCTCAACAGCTCCAGAGAAATTCCTAGATAAATTTTTGCAATTATCATTTTTTAATTTTTTTAATTTTTAAGTTCCTTATTACTCCTTTAATTTTCATTTTTATAACCTACTATTACCTTGCAAAAAAGACCCTATTTTTAAAGAAAATTTCATATATATATTTTATTATTTTTGTGATTGATTTTCTTCATATTTTTAATATTGTATTTTTGAGAGTCTAACCTCTACTCTAGATTTTTAATCTTTGCTTTTTGATATTTGCTGTCAATTTTGTACTTTTAATAATCTAATCTTCAGTACTCATTTTTATTTAGGGATGTGATTACTGATTTGATTTCTCTCTCCTCTTTTGACTCTCTCTTTTCTCCCCTAGGTCACCTCTATCTCCTCCCATCCCCTTCTCTTCTCTACTTAACTGTGTAAATCTCTTTGGGTGTCCCGGGCTGTGGAGAGCTCATAGGGAATTGATTACTGGCTAGATACCTCTATCCCCTTTTGACTCCCCACTTCTCCTCCTGGTCATCTCTATCTCCCTCCTCCGTCTTTTTTTCTCCATGTAACTCTTTCAACCTTTCTGGGTGTCCCTCACTGTGGAGAATCTTTTCACCATTAACCTAGATGTTTTACTATCTGTGCTATATGGATAGAGAAGTTTTGAGGCTACTGTAAGAATAAGACTGAAGACCAGAGGCAAGGGGCTTATATCCAAAATTTGAGAACACCAGAAAACTTTGGACTCCAGGGAACATTAATCGACAAGAGCTCATCCAAAATCCTCCATAACTGCACTGAAACCAAACTCCACCCAAGGGCCAACAAGTTCCAGAGCAAGACATACCATGCTAATTCTCCAGCAATGCAGGAACAAACAACCCTGAGCATTAAAATACAGGCTGTCCAAAGTCACACCAAACCTATAGACAACCCAAAACTCACTACTGGACACTTAATTGCATCTTAGGGAGAAGAGATCCAGCTCTACTCACCAGAACACAGATGGAAGCTTCCCTAACCAGGAAATATTGACAAGCCACTAGTCCAAACCCACCCACAGGGAGCAAGCTCCACAACAAAGAGGAACTACAAACCTCTAGCCTACAGAAAGGTCGTGCCAAACACAGCAATCTAAATAAAATGAAAAGGCGAGAAATATTCAGCAGGTAAAGGAACATGATAACTTCCCACCAAACCAAACAAAAGAGGAGGAGATAGGGAGTCTACCTGAAAAAGAATTCAGAATAATAATAGTAAAGATGATCCAAAAATCTTGAAAAAAAAAATGGAGTTACAGATAAATAGCCTGGAGACAAGGATTGAGAAGATGCAAGAAATGTTTAACAAGGGCCTAGAAAAAAATGGCAACCCTCTTCAATATTCTTGCCTGGAGAATCCCAGGGATGGGGAAGCCTGGAGGGCTGCCATCTATGGGGTGGCACAGAATCAGACATGACTGAAGCAACTTAGCAGCAGCAGCAGAAGAAGAAATAAAAAAGAGTCAATCAATAATGAATAATGCAATAACTGAGGTCAAAAGCACTCTGGAACAGTAGAATAACTGAGGCAGAAGATAGGGCAAGTGAGGTGGAAGATAGAATGGTGGAAATAAATGAAGCAGAGAGGAAAAAAGAAAAAAGAATTAAATGAAGACAACCTCAGAGATCTCTAGGACAATGTTAAATGCCTCCACATTCGAATCATAGGAGTCCCAGAAGAAGAAGACAAAAGGAAAGGGCATGAGACAGTACTTGAGGAGATAATAGTTAAAAACTTCCCTAAAATGGAAAGGAAATAGCCACCCAAGTCCAAGAAACCCAGAGAGTCCCAAACATGATAAACCCAAGGCAAAACACCCCAAGGCACATATTAATCAAATTAATAAAAATCAAACACAAAGAGCAAATATTAAAAGCAGCAGGGGAAAAGCAACAAATATACACAAAGAGATTCCTATAAGGATAACAGCTGACCTTTCAGTAGAAACTCTTCAGGCCAGAAAAGAATGGCAGGACATACTTAAAGGGATGAAAGAGAAAAACCTAGAACCCAGAGTACTATACCCAGCAAGGATCTCATTCAAATATGAAAGAGATTTCAAAAGCTTTACAGACAAGCAAAAGCTGAGAGAATTCAGCACCAACCAGCTCTTTAACAAATGCTAAAGGATCTCCTCTAGACAGGAAATACAAAAAAGGTTTATAAGTCCAAACTCAAAACAACAAAGTAAGTGGCAATAGGGTCATACTTATCAATAATTACCTTAAATGTAAATGGGTTGTAGGCCCAAACCAAAAGACAAAGACTGGCTGAATGGATACAAAAATAAGACCCCTATACATGCTGTCTACAAGAGACCCACCTCAAAACAAGGGACACATATAGACTGAAAGGGAAGGGCTGGAAAAAGATATTTCATGCAAATGGAAAACAAAATAAAACAGGAGTAGCAATACTCATACCAGATAAAATAGACTTTAGAATAAAGGCTGTGAAAAGAGACAAAGAAGGACACTACATAATGATCAAAGGATCAATCCAAGAAGAAAATATGGCAATTATAAATATATATGCACCCAACATAGGAGCACTACAATATGTAAGGCAAATGCTAACTAGTATGAAAGGGGAAATTAACAACAACACAATAATAGTGGGAGACTTTAATACCCAACTCACACCTATGGATTGATCAATCAAACAGAAAATTAGCAATGAAACACAAACTATAAATGACACAATGGACCAGCTAGCGCTAACTGATATCCAAAACAATGAAATTCACCTTCTTCTAAAGTGTACACTGAACCTTCTCCAGGATAGATCACATCCTGGGCCATAAAACTAGCCTTGGTAAATTCAAAAAGATTGAAATCATTTCAAGCATTTTTCTGCAACAATGCATTAAGATTAGGTGTCAACTACAGGGGGAAAAAAAACTATGAAAAATACAAACATATGGAGGCTAAACGACATGCTTCTGAATAACTAACAAATCACAGAAAAAATCGAAATATGCATAGAAACAAATGAAAACACAACAACCCAAAATCTATGGGATTCAGTAAAAGCAGTGCTAATGGGGAGGCTCATAAAAATACAAGCTTACCTCAAGAAATAACAGGAAAATCAAATAAAAAACCTAACTTTACACTTAAAGCAACTAGAAAAAGAAAAAATTAAGAACCCTACAATTAGTTGAAGGAAATAAATCATAAAAATTAGTGCAGAAATAAATGAAAAAGAATCAAAGGAGTCTATAGCAAAAATCAACAAAACTAAAAGCTGATTCTTTCAGAAGATAAATAAATTAGACAAACCATTAGCCACACTCATCAAAAAAAAAAAAGAGAGAGAGAGAGAGAAGAATCCAATCAACAAAATTAGAAATGAAAATGGAGAAATCATAAAAGACAACACAGAAATACAAAGGATCATAAGAGATTACTATCAGCAACTATATGCCAATAAAATGGACAACTTGAAAGAAATGGATAAATTCTTAGAAAAGTATAACTTTCCAAAACTGAACCAGCAAGAAATAGAAAATACTAACAGACCCATCACAAGCACATAAATCAAAACTGAAATAAAAAATCTTCCAATAAACAAAAGTCCAGGACCAGATGGCTTCACAATCGAATTCTACCAAAAATTTAGAGAAGAGCCAACACCTACCTACTCAAACTCTTCCAGAAAATTTCAGAGGAAGGTAAACTTCCAAACTCATTCTATGAGGCCACCATGACCCTAATACCAAAGCCAGGCAAAGATGCCACAGCAAAAGAAAACTACAGGCTAACAAAATTCTAGCAAACAGAATCCAACAACATATTATAAAGATCATACATCATAACCAAGTGGACTTTATCCCAGGGATGCAAGTATTCTTCAATATTCACAAATCAAAAACTGTGATATACCAGATTAACAAATTAAAAGATAAAGCCATATGGTTTTCTCAATAGATGCAGAGAAAGCCTTTCACAAAATTCAACATTCATTTATGATAAAAAATCCTCCAGAAAGCAGGCATAGAAGGAACATATACTAACATAAGAAAGCCATATATGATAAACCCACAGCAAACATTATCCTGAATGTTGAAAAATTGAAAGTATTTCCCCTAAAGTCAGGAACAAGACAAGAGTGTCCACTCTCACCACTACTAGTTAACATAGTTTTGAAAGTTTTAGCCACAGCAACTAGAGAAGAAAAATAAGTAAAAGGAATCCAGATTGGAAAAGAAAAAGTAAAACTCGCACTGGTTGCAGATGACATGATTGTCTACATAAAAAACCCTAAAGACACCACCAGAAAATTACTAGAGCTAATCAATGAATATAGCAAAGTTTCAGGATATAAAATTAACACACAGAAATCCCTTGCATTCCTATACATTTACAATGAGAAAACAGAAAGAGAAATTAAGGAAACAATTCCATTTACCATTGAAACGAAAAGAATAAAATAGGAATATATCTACCTAAAGAAACAAGAGACCTATATGAAGAATACTATAAAACACTGATAAAAGAAATCAAAGATGACACAAATAGATGGAGAAATATGCCATGTTCATGGATTAAAAGAATCGATACAGTGAAAATGAGTATACTACCCAAAGCAATCTATAAGTTCAATGCAATCCCTATCAAGCTACCAATGATATTTTTCAGAGAACTGGAACAAATAATGTCACAATTTGTATGGCAATACAAAAAGCCTTGAATAGCCAAAGCAATCTTGAGAGAGAAGAATGGAACTGGAGGAATCAACCTGCATGACTTCAGGCTATACTACAAAGCTACAGTCATCAAGACAGTATGGTACTGGCACAAAGACAGAATATAGATCAATGGAACAAAATAGAAAGCCCAGAGATAAATCCATGCACCTATGGACACCTTATCTTTGGCAAAGGAGGCAAGAATATACAATGAAGAAATGACAATCTCTTTAACAAGTGGTTCTGGGAAAGCTGGTCAACCAGTTGTAAAAGAATGAAACTGGAACTCTTTCTAGCACCATACACAAATATAAACTCAAAATGGATTAAAGATCTAAATGTAAGGCCAGAAACTATAAAACTCCTATAGGAAAGCATAGGCAAAACACTCTGACATAAATCACAGCAGGATCCTCTATGACCCACCTCCCAGAGTAATGGAAATAAAAACAAAAATAAACAAATGGTGCCGGGAGCCATCAGGATGCCCCCTTGCTTGGATGACAAGGTCACGAGACTAAGAAAGAAATTGCAAAGCTGACTTTCTTTATTGGGGCATCCTGGGAAAGCCCCCCTCCCCCCACCCCAGTATTTTTCTTGGGAGTTCTGTCCATGTTCAAAACATTGGCTTATCTCAGTAGGTCAGTCCCAGTTGGAAAGAATTCATACTGAGATAATCCCCCCAGACCTTATGACCAGAGGATCTGGGAAGGTGAATCGCCTTCCCCGGGGGGCTAAGGAGGAATGAAAGGGACATTTAAATAGATTACTACTCCTCCTACTCATTACTGGGGAGTTTACCAAGAGTTCTCTGGGGGTCATGGCAAGGCCACCACCAGAAGGGCTCGTATTTGGGTCACCTTTCCACATCCCACTCTCCCGACCACTCCACAGAGGAGGCTCCCTTCCTTGAAGAAACCAGGCTGGAATGAGACTTGAGAATGCTCATAACTGTGGCCAGCATAGTTGGAGACATTGATTGCCTTAAGATAATATATGCGTAGGAATTCATTATAGTAGTTATATAAGGTTAATAGAGTTTTATTGCTAAAGCAGTGCTGCTAGACTGTCTCTTAGTCCTCTTTCCTCTTTCTAAATTGTCTTAGTCTTCTTTCCTCTTTCTAAACTGTCTCTTTGTCCTCTTTCCTCTTTCCTGGTAAGAACCGGAGTAGGTTACTAGAATAAACAGTTTCAAGCTTAAGCCCTTCCCTCTAGCTCCTACATAGTTGCACCTGATAAGAGAAATGTAATCTTTATACTTAGGTTGATGTACTTATCATGATTGAATGAAGTATACTGAAGACATTCAAATGGTAAACATACTATTGTTAAATCTAATTACATAGAAATCTGACTTCTGCAAAGGGAATGTTTCATGATAGATTGGGGAATGAGCTCAATGATAAGGTTGCTATGGAAGGTAGAAAACAAAAAATTGTATAGAATGATAGGTGATGTAATGATGTAAGGGGGGTGCCTTTTGGCTATAAAACTGTAAACCAACAATAAACGAGAGAGACTTCTCCATCACCCCACAAAACTAACGGCAAGAAAGAGAGACTACTCCATCACCACACATCGACTCAGCTCAGTTCTTTCGCCGACCCTACTCATCCCTCAAGACCCCGGGACCCACTGGGGCTGGACCCCGGGAAATGGGACCTAATTAAACTTAAAAGCTTTTGCACAACAAAGGAAACTATATGCAAGATGAAAAGACAGCCTTCAGAATGAGAGAAAATAATAGCATGTGAAGCAATTGACAAAGAATTAATCTCAAAAATATATAAGTAGCTCATGCAGCTCAATACCAGAAAAATAAATGACCCAATCAAAAAAATGGGCCAAAGAACTAAACAGACATTTCTCCAAAGAAGACCTACAGATGATTTACAAACCAGATGAAAAGATGCCCAACATCACTCATTATCAGAGAAATGTAAATCAAAACCACAGTGAGGTACCATCTCATGCCAGTCAGAATGGTTGCCATCAAAAAGTCTACAAGCAATAAATGCTGGAGAATGTGGAGAAAAGGGAACCCTCTTACACTGTTGGTGGGAATGCAAACTAGTACAGCTACTACGGAGAACAGTGTGGAGATTCCTTTAAAAAAAACTTGAAATAGAACCATCATAAGACCCAACAATCCCACTCCTGGGCATATACACCAAGGAATCCAGAAGTGGAAGAGATACGTGTTAGCCAATATTCATCGCAGCACTGTTTCCAATAGCTAAGACATGGAAGCAACCTAGATTTCCATCAGCAGAAGAGTGGATAAGAAAGCTGTGGTACCTATACACAATGGAATATTATACAGCTATTAAAAAGGATGCATGTGAATAAGTTCTAATGAGGTGGATGAAACTGGAGCCTATTAAAGTAAGTCAGAAAGAAAAACACCAAAACAGTATATTAACACATATATAAGGAATTTAGAAAGATGGTAACAATGACCCTATATGCAAGACAACAAAAGAGACAAAGATGTAAAGAACAGCCTTTTGAACTCTGTGGCAGGGGGTGAGGGTGAGATGATTTGAGAAAATAGCACTGAAACTGGTATATTACCATATGTGAAATAGATCGCCAGTCCAGATTGGATGCATGAGACAGGGCACTCAGAGCTGGTGTACTGGGATAACCCTGAATGATGGGATGGGAAGGGATGTGGGAGGGGGTTCAAGATGGCGGACACATGTACACCACGGCTGATTCATGTCAATGTATGGCAAAAGCCCCTACAATATTGTAAAGTAATTAGCCTCCAGTATTGCCTATAAGTAGCACATCTAGGTATATTCACCCTGGATTTAAATACTACTTCTGTGATTTGAGAAGACTAGAAAAGAATATTTATAGCTTTCTTTTTAGTTTTTTAAGGACCTTCCACAGAGAAGGAAATGCAGGGGTCCAGCCCCAGCAGGGTCCAGGGTTCTTGAGGGATGAGTGGCGTTGGCGGAAGAACTGAGCTGAGTCGATGTGTGGTGATGAAGCAGTCTCCCTTTATTGCTGTTAGTTTTATGAGGTGATGGAGAAGTCTCTCAGTTTATTGTTGTTGGTTGAGAGTTTTATAGACAAAAGATATCCCCATTACATCATTACATCACCTATCATTCTATACAATTTTTTGTTTTCTACCTTCCATAGCAACCTTATCATTGAGCTCATTCCCCAATCTATCATGAAACATTCCCTTTGCAGAAGTCAGATTTTTATGTAATTAGATTTAACAATAGTATGTTTACCATTTGAATGTCTTCAGTATACTTCATTCAATCATGATAAGTACATCAACCTAAGTAGAAAGGTTACATTTCTCTTATCAGGTATAACTATGTAGAAGCTAGAGGGAAGGGCTAAAGCTTGATACTGTTTATTCTAGTAACCTACTCCGGTTCTTACCAGGAAAGAGGAAAGAGGACAAAGAGACAGTTTAGAAAGAGGAAAGAGGACTAAGAGACAGTCAAGCAGCACTGCTTTAGCAATAAAACCCTATTAACCTTATAACTACTATAATGAATTCCTATGTCTACATTATCCTAAAGCAATCAATATCTCCAACTATGCTGGCCACAGTTATGAGCATTCCTAAATCCCAATCGAGCCTGATTTCTTCAAGGAAGACAATCTCCTCTGTGGAGTGGTCGGGGGAGTGGGAGGTGGAAAGGTGACCCAAATACGAGCCCTTCTGGTGGTGGCCTTGCCATGACCCCCAGAGAACTCTTGGTAAACTCCCCAGTAATGAGTAGGAGGAGTAGTAATCTATTTAAATGTCCCTTTCATTCCTCCTTAGCCCCCGGGGAAGGTGATCCACCTTCCAGGAGCCTCTGGTCGATAAGGTCTGGGGAGAAAATCTCAGGACGAATTCTTTCCAACTGGGACTGACCTACTGAGATGAGTCAATGTTCCGAGCATGGACAGAACTCCCAAGAAAAATACCAGTGTGGGGCTTGCCCGGGATGCCCCAATAAAGAAAGTCAGCTTTGCAATTTCTTTGTTAGTCTCGTGACCTTGTCATCTGAGCAAGGGGGCATCCTGATGGCTCCCAGCATCACTGAGTGGGGGGCGGCTAGTCCAGGATGCCCCATAAAGAAAGTCAGCCTTGCAATTTCTTTCTTAGTCTCGTGACTTTGTCATCCGAGCAAAGGGGCATCCTGACAGCTCCCAGCAAGGAAATAGCAACCCACTCCAGTATTCTTGCCTAGAGAATCCTGTAGACAGAGGATCCTGGTGGGCTGCCATCTATGGGGTCACACAGAGTCAGACACAGTAGAATCGACTTACTATGCATGCATGCATTGGAGAAGAAAATGGCAACCCACTTCACCATTCTTGCCTGGAGAATCCCAGGGACAGAGGAGCCTTGCGGGCTCCCATCCATGGGGTCACACAGAGTCGGACATGACTGAAGCAATTTAGCAGTAGCAGCAGCAGCAGCAATAAGGACATTCCATACTGTTCTTCATAGTGGCTGTACAATTTACATTTCCATCAATATTGCCAGAGCCTTCATTTTTCTTCATGTCTTCTTATTGATCAACTGTCCATGTGTTAGTTGGCCTATTGTATATCTTCTTTGGAGAAATGTTTATTTTGATCTTCTGCTCATTTTTAATTTTTCTTTTTATTTTTGATATTGAGTTGCATGAACTTTTTGTATATTTTTGAGATTGATCCTTTATCAATTGCTCTGTATGTAAATGTTTTCTCCCATTCTGAAGGTTGTCTTTTTGTCTTATTCACTACCGTGTGTGTGCCCAGTCACTCAGTCCTGGCACTCTTTGTAACCCTATGAACTGTATGCCACCAGACTGCTCTGTCCTTGGGATACTCTAGGTATGAATATTGGACTGGGTTGTCATTCCTCTTCCAGGGAACTATACTCCAGACCTAGGGATCTGACCTGAACCTGTATCCCCTGTGTTTACTGCATTGTGGGTGTTTTCCTTACCAAAGAGCCAGGGGGAAAGAGGAGTACTACTAGGACTACAGGATTTAAATAGGATAGATGCAGAAGCACTCATTTTAGCTCAGTTAATCCAACAAAAGTAAAGGCCTATGCTTCAGAAGAGTACAAAAAAAAAAAAAAGGCAGAGTGAGGAATTTGACAAAAGTGAGAAATTTTTCAGTTTTTAGTGCAATGGGTATTACTACTAGTATTCATTTCAAGAACCAGAATTCCACTTCTGTAACTTTCCTTAATGCACACTTCTTGTATAGATATTTGTAGACACTTTAGTTTTAATATAGTTTCTGTTTTTCTTTTCTTTCCTCTTATGTTAAGTCCATTATAGAAACTTAAAACAGAAAATAAAACAAAATTGATACAATAAGTAAGATAAAACTACAGTTAACGTTTTTTAATACATCTAAATTTTCCTTATTAACATGAAATGTCAATTTTGCATACCTATGCACACAAGAACATGCACACACTTACATAAGCACAATGGGATAATGCCATTCTTATTTACTCCCGTTTTTAATGCTTGTGCTTAAATGAATTTAGAGAATATTACTTAGTCTTCATTGTTCATTAGCTAAGTCGTGTCTGACTCTTAGCAACCCTGAGAACTGCAGTGCACCAAGCTTCTCTGTCCTTCATTATCTCCCTGAGTTGGCTCAAACTCATGTCCATTAAATTGATGATACCATCCAACCATCTCATCTTCTATCATCCCCTTATCTTCTTGCCCTCAGTCTTTTCCAGCATCAGGATCTTTTCCAATTAGTGAGCTGTTCACATCAAGTGGCCAAAATATTTCTCACAGAGAGAGTTGGTCTTTGTATTGTTGTTGAATTAGTTCATCTTTGGGGCAAGGACGATCTGGAGCTTCTTATTCCCCAGCTTGCTGGCTTCATGCTCTCTTAAGTTCCGTTCTTAAAGTTTTCTTGCTAACATGTATAAATGCAAAGGATCTTTTTCAAAATAACTTATAGCCTTAAAAATCTCTAAATTGCTTAGTTCTGCTAGCTTTTTTGGTACATATCTGAGATCTTTCTACACATACAATGATGCAATTTGTGAATATAGTTTTACTTCTTTTCTAATACCTGTATTTTTAATATTGATTTTTGTCCTTTCATACTCTTCAGATTTTCTGTACTATAATGAAAGAAGTATCAAAAAACTGTATATAGATATCCTTACCCTTTCCCCAAACCTAAGCATAAGTATTCAGTCTTTATCTATTTTGTTCTTTCAAGATCATGGCCATCATTTGTAGAGACTTTGGTTAAGGGGATGAAAACCACAAAATTCTGATGGTATGTGGGGTCATATTCTTATTTGGAGACAGAATGACTTATAATAGTCTCTGATTTAATAAATACATTGATTTTGGTTTTTAATACCATATACTTTCAGAGTTGTTTCTTCTGAACTAATGGTTTAGCTGTAACTTTGTAAGGCACTTGGAATCTTCACGTAAGTAAGATGTTAATGATCTAAAACCACTCTCCAAAAAGTGTTTGTAGAGTCAAAACAGCAGAACTAAATGAAGATGTGATAGGAATTTTCATAGTTTCATATTTTAAGATATTTTATTAACTACTACAATTCCCTATGGACTGATGTATTGTCTGGAATTAATGGGAAGATTAGTTCTTACTGCTCAAGTTGTCACTGTCTACCATAAATAACCCTTATTAGAGAAGACAAAACACAATTCTGAGTATTATTCCAGACATTCAAGTGACCAACATTTAATTAAGTTGAAATACCAAAAATTTCCACATGTAACTCAAAAAAAGAAAGAAATCCAAAGATTTAAGGAGAGAAGAATGATCAGCTCAGTCGTTCAGTCATGTCTGACTCTTTGCCACCCTATGGACTGCAGCACGCTAGGCTTCCCTGTCCATCACCAACTCCCAAATCTTGCTCAAACATTTCCATCAAGTTAGTGATGCCATTCAACCATCTTATTCTCTGTCGTCCCCTTCTCCTGCCTTCAGTCTTTCCCAGCATCAGGCAGGGCCTTTTCCAGTGAGTCAGTTCTTTGCATCATGTGGCCAGAGTATTGCAGTTTCAGCTTTGGCATGAGTCCTTCCAATGAATATTCAGGACTGATTTCCTTTAGAATGGACTGGTTGGATCTCCTTGCAGTCCAAGGGACTCTCAAGAGTCTTCTCCAACATCAAATTCAAAAGCATCAATGAGAGGAATGTTAGCTTTGATTTAACTGAAGACCCATTGAATCAGTCAATCCAACAATGCCTCATAAGGGAACATATTTATCAAGTCTTCAAAAAAATTTTTAAAGTGCAAATGTAGCAGGTTTTGTTTGCATGATGGCTAAATATTTATATTTTGCTTGCATGATGGAGAAAATGACTGCAGATTGTTCATGGACTCACTGGGATCACTATGAGATGAACCCAAGCTAAGACTCCATTTATTATTCAATACCCTTAACTTTCTACTCTAGCTGAAGGACTAAATAGGTGTTCTGAGTTTCCCAAGAATAATATTAACAGAGAGCAAGTGTTCAGTAATTCTCAAAAGATCTGGAAATTTTATTTTCCCCTTGAGCCCACTTACCTTGTAAACAACTTCTGGTCACCTTGAAGCATGCTAGGAAAAAGATTTACAATAAATGTGTGTGGAGTACTGCAGAGCCTTTCCTTATTACTATTAATGTCTTTCTTTATTTGAGTATCTGGGCCTTTGAACTGAATCATTCTGGGAACTTAATGAAAAATCATGAATGCATCTCTTTCCCAACCAGATTAGGAAGCTACTGTCAGGTCTAGTTTTTTGTTGCCACTGTTGTTATTATCACAGAAGGTTTTTTATCCAGTTACAGTGTTGATAATAGATCTTAAGATTTCCCCATATATTTAATTTCCTATGAACACAAAGATCCATTAACAATCATCTCTTATTGCTTGGGTCAAACCAGTCTGATCCAAAGGATCTACTATCTTTATGTGAACTGCTGAAGTCCTGGTCCTCAAATGAAACTATAAGCTCACATCTTCCATGGAGAAATGGGGAAGACTATTTCAGTGAAATCATCTCCAATTTCACATCTAGCTGACAAACCTTTATAAATAATTTTTCACCTACACTCTTTGGTGGGGCTTAGTAGAGATTGAATTCATGAGTTGAAAGGTTAAATCAAACCAACTTCTTTATTCTCATAAGGTTTTGAGTTTCTTCCTCAACATTAAACTTCAATTCCTGGCATTTCAACTTATTTTACTATTGTCCACTATTAAACCTAGGTTGTACTCTCCCAACTGAGCAAGCAAATAGAGTCATCTCTAGCTAGTGGATGATGATATATGCAACATATTTGATAAATATATCATGTTTGCAAACTTGTTCTGATGAAAAATTGTTTTCTCAGCTCTATTATGTAGCATGTTTGAAACCCATTTGGCACTCTATTTCTTTAAATACTTGGCAAAATTCATCAAAATAGTAAGCCTTTTAGTCTACAAAAATTACTGTCTTTGGTTAAACCTTGTATATAATTAGTGAGTCATTTTGCATTTTTTTTTGTATTTCTGATGATAGTAGAGGTGACATAAGAGGAAATAGGCATCCCTTTTTGAGACATTCAAATTATTTCTAAAAAGAAAGGGTAATCATCATATAGTGGAAGGGGGACTACTATCCAGACAAAAAGACTCATAATTTTGGATTCAAGTACTTAAAAACATTTTAACTTTTACATGGGATATTTAAAATGACTGCAAATTCATTGCAATCATTGAACAACCCAAAGGCTTTGACTTTGTCTGCATTTGGTTCGTTACTTTTAAGATAAATAGCAAAAGAAGTCTTTTTTAAGGAAGATAAGAATGAATATTGGTCTTTTAATCATACATGGATCTAAGCTTAATGGAATTTTACTTAGTTAGGTTTTACTACATAGATTGATATAATTAATTCCCTCCTGTATCCTGTATTCTTCATTCTCATTGACTTGTTGTTGATAGGTACTTTATTCTAGGCCATTAGAAGAAAGTTTGTAGCTGATTCTTTTCTCTTTACAAGCCATAGCAAACATAGTCAAATGAATAAATACAACAGGTAAATCCTCTTCAACATTTCTGTATTCCTAAATCTTTATATTTATTCTTTCTAATTTTTATAATAATATTATTTTCTCATATCACATGAGACAGCTAATCCTGGATTTTAACTCTTGAGGTTTCATTGTCTGAATTCATTTCTTTTATCAAATGCTTTTAAAGTCAGACTTAGATTGGAGAAAACAGAAATAGTGGTAATGTTTTAAATCAAAACATGCTATAATACAGAACATCAATTTTTACACAGTGTTTAGAATAGTCAAATAAATATTCTGTAATGAATTTAGGGAATTCCAGAAATGATTTTCAGAGAAATATTGCCAATCTAAGCTTATCAAAGATGGCGTTATCCCTGTATAATTACAAAGATGAGAAATAAGGAAACTTTATATATGATCCAGACATCAGGAATCTGATACTATCACAAGTGGCTGAACCACTATTTTGACCCAGGGAGGAAAACTCAGGGCTTCCTCAATTATGCTAGAGAAGAGAAACACTGGAAGCAAAGACAAAGTCTCCTTTTTAAATCATATACAAATCCTAGTTGTAAAATTGTCTCGAAAAACTGCATTTTAGCTGACTTGCCTCTTCCGTGCAGGTGGACACTGTAGGAGGGTGGAACAGATGCTGAGCCATTCAACCATATTTCATTTTGGATATTTCTAGGTGGGCATATGACATAAATTTTTACTTCAACTCAGTGAGTTCTTTAGATATGATCATATAAATTATTTAGCAGTTCAAAAAAAATTCTGCTGCTATTATTGCTTTCCTACCCTTGTCTTTTCACTCACTCATTAAATTCTTTAATTCTGTTTCAAAAGGACTGTAATTTACCTCTTCTAGTGCTTAAGAAAAGACTATTGAAACCAAAATGAATCCTGAAACTCTCTGAAGGATGCTATTGAAGCAGGACATTATAGAAATTTCTTGATATAAAAGAAAAGCCGTTAAATTAGCAACTGATAAAACCACAATCAGTATAGCATTCATATCACAGTAAGTTCTTCCAACATAAAAGCACAGTTCAGTTTCTGTGTTTCATAAGAAACAGAAAGTAAGGAAGGTATTGAAGTAGCCAGGAGGAAAATTAATTTGTAACTTCTGGAAAAATTGCCTCCTACTCCCATATATTGCAATTTTTTGCCCCAGATAATATGTAGGAAATTTTATCTTTTTATAATGAAGATAAGCTATCAGAAACTTTCATTGCTAGCTATCCCTATATATAAGAAGAAAAACATGTCAATATTTGCAAGGTATTTCCAGCTTCATGAATGAATATAAAGCTTTCTCTGGAGACATATACAGTAATGTTTATCTCTGCATAATTTGTTGGTGGCCCAAGCTGAAAATAATGCCCATGAACCATAGAATTAATGCATAATTATATTATGGAATATTCACAAAATGGATTGTTATGCAGCAATGAAAATAAACTAACTGATGTTATATAGAATGACATGGATGAATCTCAGAAATATAATAGTGAGTCAAGAATGCATATACATATTAACACATTACATGATAAGGGTTATTTTAATTTCAAACAGATCTAAATGATGGTGTTTACATGTTTAGTGATACGCTTTTGAGAGAATGTGAGAAACATCTGCATGCCTGGATACTGAAGGCTCTTTCTCCCAGACTCACTCATAGAGTTTGGCTCTCAGCTCTGTAGCACATTCTCTTTAAACCTCCTCCTTCTTTTTCTTTTTCTTGAAGCAGCTTTTTTATTTTTAAGTTTTAATTGGGGGAAAATTGCTTTACAATGTTGTGTGATTTCCTGCTGTACAACAAAATGAATCAGCTCCAAGTATACATATATCCCCTCCATCTTGAACCTCCCGCACACCTCCCTCCCTCCCACCCTTGTAGGTTATCACAGAGCACCAAGGTGAACTCCCTGTGCTATACAGCTGCTTCCCACTAGGTATTTATTTTACACATGGTAGTATATACATGTCAATGCTACTCTCTCAATTTGTCCCACTCTCTCCTTCCCCCACTGTATCCCAAGTCTTTTCTCTGTCTGCATCTTTATAACTGTCCTGCAAGTAGGTTCATAAATATTATTTTTCTAGATTTCATATATGTGTCAATATATGCTATTTATTCCTTTCTTAGTTTGCATAATAGATACATAGATATTCAGCTTGTGGTCAATCCTCAAGCTATACAACTTAACTTGTGGACTTTTTAAAAATATGGCTGTCTTATGATATAGACATAGACATAAGATTTTTAAAAAATTGATATGAAATATTTTTTAAAAAGATTTTTAGACAGCTTGAATTCAAATCCTTACTGACTATAATAGCCAAGGCTTCCATAATTAGCATGAGAAATCCACAACTGTCATATCACTTATGAAAAGCCTCTACTCAATTACAGTTGTATATGTGTATGTATCCATGTAGCAAGAATTAGAGAGCTTTTAATGATCACCAACAGTACTGGGGCTGTTAATTAAGAAGAAAATAGGTATAATCAAGCCAAAAATTCAGAAACAGAATATATTTTTTGAAGAAAATAATCAGATTTGAGTTATTATCCTTCAGAAAAATAAGAGATTTGGTTTGCTTGAAAAAAGAAACAGTAGTCAAAGACAAAGACAGAGCTAGAGGGAGAGAGAGAGAGAGAAGGGAGACCTGTCTTTGAAACATTAGGCTCTTTAAATAATTACCATGTATTTAGGCTAGCAGTTGATAAATATAACAGCAATAAATAGTTACCATATTAGTCACATGAAAAAGTTGATGAGCTCTCCCATAAAATACTCCTATACAACAAACAGTTAAAAAGTATGAAAGAAAATTTAAGATCAACAATTGATCCAGTGTTTCCAATATCCATATTCATTTATTAAGATTTTATCCAAAGGAAGATACAAGATAAAATACATTTGCAGAAATACGAAAGCACAATTGAAAAAAATATGCCAAAACGTATGGAAAAAAAATTATGGAAACAGATCAAAGTGTCTTTCGAAGGTAGTGTCATAAATGTGAGAAAATGCAGTGACTGTGTGACTGTAAAGATAAAGAGGAAGGAGTAAGTAAGTAACTTGAAGAGAAGAAATATATTTACAAAATAATTATGGCTCTTTTCAGAACATTTTTCAGGAATATAGAGTACTGAAAACAGTGTAACACTTACCTCAAATTTAAGAAAAAATGTTTTAACTTAGCATCCCATTCTTGGCCAAACTTTTGATCAAGAAGTAAGCAAGACCTTGCCAGGTAAGGATTCAAAAAGTACATACATCACATAGTCTTTCTGAAAAGAAAACTTATATACATATATAAAAAGGAGAAGCCATGGGTATAAGAAACACGAGAAGCCAAGTAAGCACAAAAGCATATAACTAGTCTTAAATCCCACAGACAGAGGAGCCTGGTGGGCTACAGTCCATAGGGGTCACAGGGAGTCAGACATGACTTAGTGACTTAGATTGAGCAATAATTGCAGATATTTCAATAGTGAAACTTAGTAATGTTAAGTTAGAATTCCAAAAATAGAAGAATCAGATTTTTTTTTTTAATTTTCTTTACTTTATTGTGTTGGTTTTGCCATACATTGACATGAAACCACCATGGGTTTACATATGCTCCCCCTCCAGAACCCTCCTCCCTCCTCCCTCCTGATTCCCTCCCCCTGGGTCATCTCAGTGTACCAGCCCCTAGCATCAGCCCTGGGCTGGCGATTGATTTCGCATATGATAATTAATATGTTTCAATGCCATTCTCCCATATCATCCCACCCTTGCCCTCTTCCACAGAGTCCACGAGTCTGTTCTATACATCTACGTTACTTTTGCTGTCTCAAATGCAGGGTTCTCGTTACAGAATGTTTGAATGAATAAAGTTTCCTCCCTGAAATATACAAACAGAAGAAAAAAAAGAAGGCCAAGAAGATTTTAATAGAAAGCAATGAATAAGATATTTTAGGCAAATATAATATCAACAAAAGCAAGATCTATAACATCAATATATAAAATAAAATTGTATTAAGCAATCTGACAAGGTTAACAAAAAACTCTATGTACCTTAAATTGATAACCTTAAACCGTAATGATGAAACATTTGATATAAAAGGACAATAGATAATCTCAATGGGCATATTTAATAAACTCCTTTCTGATTTGGTAAGTAGACTGGATAGGCCTCATTTTCTGCCTCCCACTGAACTTCGTAATTTATTTTTTGGTTTTCCCCTGTATTATAGAGCTATTTCCATCCAGACTGCAGCCTGAAGCTTCCTCCATTGTGTCTTTTGTTAACTTTCTATCATCTGCCTGTTCTTTCCTAGAAATGCACTGAAACCTCTTGCCCATTGTTGCTCAGCTCCACTGCTTCCTACTTCTATGAGTTGCTTCCCTTTGTATTTCTTTACAGAAAATTAAATATGGTCATCAAATGATTTGAAGCATTAGTTTAGTTCTCCATCTTGAATTAAAAACCACTAAAAGTGTTCAGTTTGTATTTTGCATTAAGAATGACCCACCTCCCAGAATATCGGAAATAAAAAAACAAATAAACAAATGGGACCTAATTAAAATTAAAAGCTTCTGCACAACAAAGGAAACTATAAGCAAGGTGAAAAGACGGCCTTCAGAATGGGAGAAAATAATAGCCAATGAAACAATGGACAAACAATTAATCTCAAAAATATACAAGCAAATCCTGCAGCTCCATTCTAGAAAAATAAACGACCAAATCAAAAAGTGGGCCAAAGAACTTAACAGACATTTCTCAAAAGAAGACATAAAAATGGCTAACAAACACATGAAAAGATGCTCAACATCACTCATTGTCAGAGAAATGCAAATCAAAACCACAATGAGGTACCACTTTACACCAGTCAGAATGGCTGCCATCCAAAAATCTACAAGCTGGAGAGGATGTGGAGAAAAGGGAACCCTCTTACACTGTTGGTGGGAATGCAAACTAGTACAGCCACTATGGAGAACAGTGTGGAGATTCCTTAAAAAACTGCAAATAGACTGCCATATGACCCAGCGATCCCACTGCGGGACATACACACCGAGGAAACCAGAATTGAAAGAGCCACGTGTACCCCAA